>CAOJBK011394848.1:0-12914 GCA_948294925.1 Codiaeum variegatum | reverse complement strand
TAATTAGTAAAAGTCAATTTTATTCTAAAAAAATAATTTAAGTTCAACAAAAATCATGTAGAGAGAATGATACATGTACAAACTTTTAAGAATGTTTATAGTATGATTGGAGGGAAAAAAAAATATTTATCCATTTATAATTTTATGAGGGGTAAATTATTATTTAGTCTCTAGATTTTGATGAAATTAACATTTTAGTCTCCATATTTAGCGAAATCAATAGTTTAATCTCTCTATTTTAATTTTTCTAATAGTTTAGTTCTTATGTCCTTTTATTTTGTATCTTTCCACTAATTTTTTTACGAAACGACTAAAGGGGTAATAAATATAATCAAAATACAACTAATTGAAAGTATAACTTTAAAAAATTTATGCATTCAGTCAATTATTTTGTGAAAATAAATTGAGAACTTTTTGCCTCAAAAAATTAATTAAATAAGCATAATTTTTTAAGTTTATAGGTTCAATCAGTTATATTGCAACTATACATATCACTCCATTTAGCCATTTGGCAAAAAAAATGGAAAGACACGAAATGAAGGGGCAGAAAGACTAAATTGTTAGCGAAATCAAAATAGATGGACTAAATTATTGATTTTGTCAAATAATGAGATTAAAATATTAATTTGATAAAAACTATAGACTAAATAGTAATTTATCCTTTTATAAAATCAATTATTTTGTCATTCATAAAAGTTATTATCATTTTCATTTTTTTATGTCAATATATATAATTTCTTTGTTATATGCAATTAAATAAATTAAATTATAATAATTATTAGTTAATTTTAAATGCGAGATGGTTGATTTTTTCACCTTCTCAAAAGATGGTATAAAAATTTTGAAATTTCAAAGTTTAAGAAAGACTAGATCTATTCTATTGGATATTTCCTTTTGAGTATAAAAAATTGTCATTCTATCTCAATTCAATTAATTGTTTCCATATATCGTAGAGAATTGGCTAGCTATAGCGGCAAGTCATTTTCTTGACAAATCAATATTTCATTCTTAGCCAATCTAAGTGGAATAGAAAAGGAAGACAAAGCAATTTCTTGGAACCTAATTGAATAATAATACTATATAAAAATAAAGTAAAAATAACTAAAAGTAGCCGTTTCTTTTTTTTTTTTTTTCCATCCAGTTCAAAGTGTTCTGGATGGGTCCTGTGGAAAATACGCTGAAACTCGTACCACGCCCAGACTAATTCATGTTCGTGCCGGGAAGAATCCGTTAGAATGGCAAAATACTCCATCATGAGTTTTAAAGTAATTGTATATTTAGAATTCGAATTTAAGACATCTGATTAAACTGAAAGAGTATTGTGTCAATTCATTCACACCCTATTAAGTAAAGTTGCCGTTTCTTCAATTGAATTGATAATTATAAGTTTTATAAAAAAAATTGAAAATTTAGAATTTAGAATGGTTATGTCAAAATCAAAATGAATTAGTCTTTTGGTCTTTCTACAGAAAGTTGAAAATTCACAATTACAAAAACAATGTTTTTATTTTATCAGGGAACCAACTCCTTAATTTTGTAGTCCAAAAGAATAAAATATTTGACCTTTTTCCCATTTATTAAGGTCATTTTTTTGGCCAAGACAACCGCTGACTCAAAGATTTCTTCACCAAATTTTGTTTTATGAAACCTTATAGCTGGGCTACACAATACCCTCTCTGTTACGTTCGACTGCAAAATAAGAGATAGTCATTTCCTCAACATGTGATTGAAGATTTTCAAATCTACGACCTCTCATCTCCTTACACTTATACAAGTAATGAAAAGACCAATCACGCCTCAAATAATTGGCGTTTCATAATTTTTTTAAAATAAAATCTTATGGTTGGACTACGTAACAGAGGGTAACCCTCTCTACAATGTTGAATTATATAATAGAAGGTATCCCTCCTCTTTAAATATGGATGGAAAAGTTCGAACCTAGGACTTTCGATCTCTTTAATTATAATTAATTATTCTATTATTATTAAAAATAATATTATTATATGCATGCCACAAAAAATAATTAATAATTTTGATGGTAACAAATAATTAATAATTAGTATAAAATTAAAACTAGAATTAGCCGGTCTATCACCATCATTAGAAAGCTATTGTACTTATTTATATAGAATTTAATAAAGTAACTAAACTAATAATTAAATCACCGAATCCTTATTTAGAATTTATTTTTTATTTAAATTTGAATTAAAATTTGTCATTTTAATTTAAAGGAGGAATAGATAATCTCATTTAAAATTTCTTTTTTCAATTTAATTTAAAGGTTTGGATACATTAAATTCTACACAATATATATGTAAATTAAAATTTTTTAACGGTTCATATTAGATGATTAATTTTTTTTTATTTAAAACTCATGATCTTATTATTAAATCTGAATTTTTGAAAAAACTTAATTTACACGTAAATGCATAAATGCAAAAACTTGATGTAACAAAGATGATTCAAATCCTAATTTAAAAGTTAACTCATAAACTTAAATTCTAAATATAATAATTTAAAATAAAAGGTTGATTTATTTTTTAAATGCTAATCAAAATTCAAAAAAATCAAACTAAATGCTATATTTAATAAGAATTATTATTTCTACATTGTGTAAAGTTCATAATTTTATTTTTATTCATCAAAGTTCATATATGCACAAATCAAAATCTGAATTTAAATTTATAATTATGACATTTTTACTTAAAAATAAAAAATTTGAATAACAAATGTGTTTCTCAACCACTAAAAAAAAATAATTACAAAATGGGGTCTTTCTATGAACTTTTTGGAGCCCCATGAATTGTTCAAAAGCACCTTTAAGTTCACTTTCATGGATTGCTTTGTCCAGAAATCATTATATTGGAGGAAGAGTGATCATAACAATAATTATACTTTTGTAGTATGGGATAGCTCTGCAAAAAATACTAACTCATGGCCCAACAAGCATGCACACAAATGATTAGAAGTATAAATTCTTACAAATAATTTCAAATATCCAAAACTAAATTGATATTGGCAAATGAATTATCCCTAAAATTTCTAAAAGAAAAAAAATATATATATAAAGCTACAAATCAAGTATATGTAAGACTCGGTAATAGATTCAGATTCGAATTTCTTTCGAAAAACGAAGTATATAAAACTTTTCCTTTTTCTTTCATTTTATCTCAAGTATAGTGTAAGTATACAACCATTAGCCATTAGTGCATATGATTATGGATTTTCATATCAAGTTATATGAATCTTCTTTCATATGCACACTAAAAACTCTCCAATGTACAACAAACAATCCAAAAAAATCATAAAAAAAAAGGTAAATGATTAAAAAGAAAAAATTTATGCAAAAATTAACTACTAACAACAAATGGGACAACGTATTAATCCATTCTCATTACAATTAGGACAACGCTGAAATCCATATTCACCTTCTTCATCCTCTTCCAATTCTTGTTCCTCTTCATTTTTGTCTTCGCCTTCACCATCCTCATAGTAGATCTTACAACTTCCATTACACGTCTCGCAAGGCACAAACCTAATATCTCCACAAGCCTCGCAAACTTCATTGCTGTTATTGCCATCTTCATCCACCATTTCACACCCTTTGACTACTTTTTCTAGTTGTCCATCTTCATTCATTCGTCGAATCTCTTCAGCTCCACCAATGTATTTCTTCCCCACAAAAACTCTCGGTAGTCCTCCTTTACTAAACCCCTCTCCTAATAATTCTCTTAACTCTTCCTTAAACCCTGAATGCATCGATACATCTCGCTCATCTAATCGAACACCTAAACCTTTTAAAATCACCCTCACATGACAACAATCTTCATAAGTTTTCCTTACCCCTCTTAGGCTAGTAAAGTACAAAACCACTTTCTCCTTCCCACCGCCACCTTTAACCGCCGCAGAAGGAGGATGTGATGGTTGTTTCTCATTGTCTATCGGCTTGAGGTAAAATGGATGCCTAGGAGATAACTCTTGGAAAGATTTTCTAAAAGTAGAAATGACTTGAGGATCAAATTCAGGACAAGTAAAATTAGAATTTGAATCTTCATTTGCTATTTGAAGCCAAAGAGGCTTAACGGGCGAAATGTTGCCATTCATTCTAGGGCTATCAACCGGAACTGGAATTGAACTAGGATTTCGAGAAATATCGAAAGAGAAGCTTCGAAACGGATGAGGCAAATGTACACAATCATCGTCTTCTTCTTCAAGCCCTTCCATTAATTCCCAAGCATTGATTGTCTCCGGTTCTCCCGGCGGTGTCCTTGTCGGAGTTTTTGGGACAACTTTTGGAATCTTTTCTTGAATCATATTAGACCATGTTTTAGCTTCACCTAAACCCAATGAAAACTCTCTACTTTTCTTCAATTTCACTTTCAATTCCTTCTCTTTTAAAAACCCATCTTCTCCGTCACTTGAATTCCCATTTTCATTTTCTTTCTCTGCAGCCAATGTATCAATAGCACCATTGATATTGTCTTTGTAATTGGAAGGAAAATCAACAGCCAGAGAGCCTAATGTGGTAGAGGTGAGCGCCACCACATGATAGCTATCCCCTTTCTTCTCCGGTGGATGAACTACGTTCATTGAATAGCTCCGGGGAACCGGAGAATATGGTGCGTGGCAGTGCCGGCACCGCCTGTGTCGGTGTTGTTTTGAGCTTGCACAACCCATTAATGGTGCAAAAACAGAGCAATTTTCAAAAATCCAAAACAGAGCAAATCCTAAAAACTTATAAATGCAAGAAATTAAACAAAAATTAGATTAAAATTAAAAAATTGGGAATGGATTAGATGATTAAGAAATGCCAGTAACCTTCACAAATAAAGATAATAACTGCAAGAACAGATCCATTAAAACGCGTAAAGTTACAGAACAAAGCAATTAATTAATGATTACAGAAACTGTTTAATTGGGTTTTGATTGATAATTAAACAGAGAAATCAAACAATTAAAATCAATGTAGGATTCAAATTAATGAATAACACACAAATCAGACAAGGAAAAAATTTAATTGAAAAAATCAAATTGTTAAAATGAAATTGAACTGTAGAGCTCTTTTTTTTTTTGCAGAGAAAGAGACAAGATAGAAGATTTTGGATAGAGAGATTTTGGGGATCTCGAAAAACCCGTGAAATGATTAGATAGACGAAGAAAAAGAGGATAAGAAACTGAAGGAAAATGAGGGAAATTGAAGGAAAATGAGAGAAAATTCTGGAAACAGAGTGATTAAAAATTGAAGAAAATTATGAAATTTTTTGAATGGAAAGTCAAAGAATGAAGGCGTGAAAGACTATTTATACAGAGAAAGACAATAACCACCGTGACCAACAACACCGTCAGATTCACACGAGAGAAGGTTTTTTCTTTTCTCCTGTAAATTTTCCTTTACTTTCTTTGATTTTCTTTCTTTTTCCCTGTCTGGAATCAGATAATTTTAGAGAGATAAAATTGGAAAAAAAAAAAAAACAGTGAGTGGTGGTTAACAAGAAATGAAATGTAAGGAGAGAGTCTCTATGGTTTGGAGCTATAATGCCTTTTATCTAATAATAATAATACTATAAGGGGAAAAAAGTCTTATTGTTATTATTATTTTTTATTTATTGTTATTTCAAAGTTTTGTTTTTTATTTTATCAAAGAATAATAAATTATTAAATATTTTAATAAATGTAATTTTATATATAATTACTTATAGTACCTTACTCAACATGATAATCCCAATCGATGATAGGTCGCCTGGATTAGCCACATCCCAGCATGGGCTATCCATACTCTACATGACTATCTGTATCCAACATGGTATGACCACTCCTCAATATGAGCTATCTACACTTGGGATACCACTCCTCAACAAAAGCTATCCATATTTGGGATAGCCACATCTCAATACGGCTATCCATACTCAACATGGAATAGTCACACCTTACTGAAGTTAGTTGCTTCGAAAGTAACTCCACTTTTAGATAGGTCAGACATTTGAGATCAATTATACCTACAACGTGGGCCAGTTGTATCATGTAAAGCGGTTACGAACCCACGACTTCTACTACCCGAAATTTTATGAACTACCACATACATGATCCCACGTTCCACCTATATTGGGGGAGTAACCGCTCCGGATTTGAATATAAAAGGAAAAAGTAAATAGAGGTAAAGGTTAATGCTACTTCTCTTATACTTCTTCTACATCTTTCCCTCAAGTACCTGAACTAACTTAAGTATCGAAGTGGCCCTCCAAACAACCTGCTTAGACCCCTCTAACTCTTATTTTGTAGATAGACTATCAACAGAGACCAGTGCGTCAAATTAGACCTTAAAGGGTGGAACTGAAACATTATTGGTGCAGTGAATGTGGACACATCTTCGGGTTTAGTTTGATTATTTTGGTGACAATGCAGGATCATCAAATGAGTTTAGACTTGAACTTGGGACTGAACCTCTTTCCGGAGGAGCCAGATGGACGCTTGAACCATGGTGGCCGAAGGAGGGAGTCGATGGATCAAAAGGTGGAGCATAGGAGACAATCAGCTGACCAACCACTGAGAAATCATATCCCAATAATATATGGTGAGCTGGCGAACTGAGAGGCGAAACACAGATGGCAATCGATCGATCCCCCACAGAGAAATCCCTCCCTAAGTGGAGGAGAAGGGGATGGACAACCCGATCGAGTAACAGGTTCCTGCCAACCACCAGCCAATCACTAAGGAGAGCTGGGAGTGCCATAGGGGGGAGGGGGTGGAGAGAGCAGGCCTTCACCCCCAACCCGCCGGTGCCCAACCTCAGCCCGCTTACCCTCCATAGGGAAGACAAGCTACGACAATAAATCAACTTCCAAACCTCAATAACCCAGACGCAATGCAACGATTGTTTGATGCTTACCATGATCTGAAGCAACAAATGGGTGACCTAAGGCAAATGATGAGCCAAATTTCCCAACCACCGCCTGAGACAGTAGTTTCAATAGCGACAAGGAATGAGTCGGTCCAATCCCAAGCTCCTAGAGAAAAGACTCCAGTAAGGATTGTCAGTGCTCGAAGTAAAGGAAAGACGTTGGTGGAAAGTAACTCAGGTGAGACTGAAAGTTTCGAAGGAGAAACTTCGGCTAGACATGATGATGAAATTGATAAGAAGGTGCAGAAGGTGCTAAGTAGAATGGGCATTAAAGGGAAGTTGTGGGACTTTGGTCACAAAACTGAGTCTTCATCGTCAGAGGCTATTCTAGAGAAGGACTATCCTGAAAAATTCAAGATGCCGGCTCACTGTGACCATTTTGATGGAACAACATGTCCTACCAACCACGTGAATAAGTTTCGCATGCAGATCTACGCCCAAACTTAAAAGGACCATGTCTTATGAAAGTTATTCCCATAGACTCTCAAAGGGGTGGCATAGAAGTGGTACTTGTCACTCAAGCCCAACTCTATTAAAAGCTTCAAACAATTATCCAAAGCTTTCCAAGTTAGATTCATAGCTTGCATAGAGCACACCAAGGTCTCTACGAATTTGATGACAATAAGGCAAAAGGGTGGAGAAAGCCTACGGGAGTACATTGAAAGGTTTAACAAAGAGCTCAACATGGTGGAAGACCTTCAATACCCCATCACCTACTCAACCTCGTTGAACAACACAGCTAGTAAAAGATTACAAGAAAAGCTTTTGGAGACAAAGCCAGATTCTTTAAAATAGATCATGGCCTTTGCAAGGGGGCAAATTAGATTGGAGGAGGGGCTACAAGGGTTAGAGGAGCGCAATGTAGGGAGGAAAGATGTGGATAAAAGTGATCAGGGAAGTAAGGGAGGAAGTAGCCATATGAGTGTAGAGATGAAAAGGTTCAATCTAGGAAAGATTAGAACCTTTAATCCACTCTTTACTTCATGATCCAATGTGCTCATATGGATTAAGAAAATCGGAGAAAGTATCCAATGGCCCAAGAAGATGAGTAGTACCTCAAAAAATAGGTGGGATAACTCCAAGTACTTGAGTTCCACAAGGATAAAGGACATGATATGGATGATTGTTGGAGCTTAAAAGAAGAGATTGAAAAGTTGATCCAAAAGAGAGTTCCAAGAGTGATAAAGCTAGTTTTGAAAGGGAGAGAGCCATATGAGAAAACTTCGAGTAAGAGGTGACACAATGAATATGACTATAAGTCTTGAGACAAGCATGTAATGAGAGAAATCAAGGTCATGTTTGGGGAAAATTATAGTGAAGACAGCTCGACCCAAAGGAAAAAAGTGGCACAAGACATAAACTCTCCCCGTATGGTGGGTTTGATCAACCAGGGACAAGCTACACCATCTTTTCACCCATCCACTTGGTGCCCAATCATATTCACTAAAGAGGATTCAAAGCATGTTCAGCATCCAAATAATGATGTCTTGGTGATTAAGGGGTACATCAATAATTTTAGGGTCATTAAAATCCTAGTTGATGACAGCAGCTCTGTGAACTTGGTAACTATGGAAGTCTTTAAAAAGTTAGGGTTGCAAGAGCACGACTTGAGAACCATGGCTACACTTTTGGTGGGAATTGGAAAGCAAATGATGAAGGTAGAAGGAGCCGTAACACTATAAGTGGAGCTGGGAGATGAGGAGCTCATAAGAAAGGTGACAGTTGTATTCATGGTAGCATAAATTCCTTTTGAGTATAACTTCCTATTGGAAAGGTCGTATCTCTACCAGACTAGTGTCATACCAAGCATATATCATCTAGCACTTAAAATATCTACTCCACTAGGATTGGCAATAGCTCAAAGATGTTAAGTAACAGCTAGGCAAGTGTACTTTAACAACTTGAAGGGGGTGTACTTGGCCTTGCATTTAGAAGAACCTCTTCCTCCAGGTGAGATGTGTAGCAAACCCAGTGGTGAGACACATAAGATCCAAACCAATAAGGGTCATCTCATAATGGGGACCGAGATGAAACCATCGGTGTTGGATGGAGCCCATAGTGGAAATTGGCCCACCTAGCTTTCGAGTTGAGTTCGTGGAATAGCTCGATCAAGAAAAAAAATGAAGGCCTGACTTAGACCTAGTGGAAGAGCTAAGAGACCAAGCCTATGAAAGAATGGCCTATTACAAATAGAAAATGGCGTGCTACCATGATAGAAGGGTGTGTCATAGAAGCTTCAGAAAGGAGGACCTTGTGATCAAGAAAGTGGTGATCATCAAAGGAAATCCAGGTGTGGGGAAGCTCGAACCAAATTGGGAGGGTCCATACAAAGTCTCAAAAGTTTTAAGGCTGGGAGCATACTAGCTAGAAGATGCGGATGGAAAGACCCTCCCCCACACTTGGAATGCCAATAACCTTAGGAAGTATTTTCTATGATTTTTGGTACTTATGTCATTTAAATTCAGCTAGTATGTTCACTTTCATGTAAATTTTACTTTTTTAAACATTGATGTAAATAGTATCGTAAGTCTAGGATAAATGATGAGAGTGCCAAGGTTGTGCCAACCTAGTTAGGATAGTCGAGTGCACCTACTAAGTCTTGGCAGCTCATGAATCATGTTTGTTGAAGCATCAATGAAAGAAATTTCTTTTCAAGGATTGTGAGCTATCTTGAATACTTAATTCATAACTTTAAAGTAGTATTGTTAGAACCCATCGGGAAATAACAATGGCAGGGCACAAATTGGAGGTTGGGATCTGTACTCTAACTTTAAACTAAGGGAAGTAAAGCCAAAGACACTCAAAACTCAAAAAAGTCTAATCTAGGTTAACATCCCAAAGTTTAAAGAAAATGAGAAATCTAAAAAGACCCAATACCCTCTTCATAAGCTATTTTGAGAAATCAATAGCACATTGAAGGGTAAGCTCCAATAATGAGCAGCTTACCCGAGATAAAGAGAAGGTTCAACAAGGACCATACCCATAAAGATTAAGGATAGCTCACCCAAATGCATACAAAAGCATTATTGGAGGAAGAGCTATTCAGGTAACCATAAGGTAAACTTGAGGAAAATCCTCAAGGAATCCTCAAATAAAATAAAAAAAGAGAGGAGGTTAAGTTAGCTTGCCTACTTGAGCCTCCGAGGAGAGCTAGAAGGGTAAGCTCACTCAATATGAGAGGTTAAGCACCCTACCCTACTCGAACCTCTAGAGGCAAGCTTGGAGGGTGAGCTCGCCCCATATGAGAGGCTAAGCTCCCATCCCTTCTTGAGCCTCCAGAGGTGACCTAGAAGGGTGAGCTCGCCCTATATGAGAGGCTAAGCTCCCATCCCTCCTCGAGCCTCCAAAGGCGAGCTAGAAGGGTGAGCTCGCCCCATATGAGAGGCTAAGCTCTCATCCTTCCTGAAACCTCCAGAGGCAAGCTAGGAGGGTAAAATCACCCTATATAAGAGGATAAGCTCCCATCCTTGCTCGAACCTCTAGAGGCGAGCTAAGAGGGTAAGCTCACCCTATATGAGAGGCTAAGCTCTCATCCCTACTCGAACCCCCAGAGGCAAGCTAGGAGGGTAAGCTCACTCAATATGAGAGGCTAATGACCCTACCCTACTTGAACCTCTAGAGGCGAGCTAGGAGGGTGAGCTCTCTTTATATGAGAGGCTAAGCTCCCATCCTTGCTCGAGCCTCCAATGGCGAGCTGGGAGGGTGAGCTCACCCCATGACTAAAAAGGTGAGCTTCTTTCTATGCTCAAGCCTCAAGAGGCAAGTTAAGAAGGTTGAGCTCACCTCATGGCCAAAAGGTGAACTCCCTAAGATGCCCAAACCTTAAGAGGCAAATCAAAAAGGTTAAGTTAGCCCATAACCAAAAAGATGAACTCCCTCCCCTGGTCAAACCTCAAGAGGCCAGTTAGGAAGGTTAAGCTCACCCAATAACCAAAACGAAGCATACAGATAGGTATGCCATAGGGGCGTAACGCACCAATGGCATAAAGAAGAGGGAGCAACAGCTAAATGTTAGCACAAGTTCTCAAACAATAAAGTATTGTTCATGTCGAGCTCAAATAGCAACAAGCAATAAAGAGAAAAGTGTAGAGCAACGATTCCAATAGATCATTGATGTTCCATCAATGAATTTTGGGGGGGATATAGTAATTGGCTCAACACGGTGACCCTAAGCGACCATGGGTTTCATGGATAGACCCAACATGAGGCAGACTTATCAAACATGGAGAGGAAGTCCATTTCTCAACTCTACCCTCCTACATAGGATAATTGAGATCCACCCTCCTACATGGGCTAGCCACGTTAAGCTCAGCTCCACTCATATGCAACAAGCAATAAAGAGCAAAGTGCAGAGCAATAATTCCAATCTTTCATTGATGTTCCATCAACGACTTTTTGGGGGGGACATGTGATAATATATGGCTCAACATGGTGACCCCAAGCGATCATAGGTCTCTTGGACTAACCACACCCCAGCATGGGCTATCCATACTCTACATGGTTATCCATACCCAACCTAGGATATCCACTACTCAATATGGACTATCCACACCTGGGATAGCCACATCTCAATATGGCTATCCATACTCAACATGGAATAGCCACATCTTACTTGAGCTAGTTGCTTCGAAAATAGCTCCAACTTCAGATAGGTCAGACATTTGAGATCGACTCTACCTATAACGTGGGCCAACTACATCATGTAAAGCGGTTACAAACTCACGACTTCCACTACCCGGAATTTTAGGGACTACCACATCCATGATCCCACATTCCACTTATATCAGGGGAGTAACTGCACTAGACTTGAGTATAAAAGTGAAAGGTAAACATAGGTAAAGGTTAATACTACTTCTCTTCAACTTCTTCTACATCCTTATCTCAAGTACCTGAACTAACTTAAGCATCGAAGTCACCCTCCAGGCAACTTGTCTAGACCCCTCTAACTCTTGTTTTTCAGATAGACCATCAATGGAAATCGGTGCATCGGATTGAACCTTAACGGGTGAAACTAAAACATCAATTACATTTGGAAAATAATAGTATTAATTTTTTATATTTATAATCTTGTTAAATAATTGTAGCATATTTGAGCATAAAAAAAATTATTGTAGCATTTTTATATGTATAATATTTTTTTTTGGATAATGATATTACTAGATCAATTTCTATTAATATTATAGTAATTGATTTTATAAAATTATAAATAAATATATATTTTTTTCAATCATAATATAAATTATCTTAAAAATTTGTATATATATTTATTAAACAATTAAATAAAAGGATAATTTTGTATATACATAATTTTCTAAAATCAATTGGTGACATTAACAAAATTTATTTTAATAATATTACTATCTTTTTTTAATGAGAAAGAAATTAAATATAAGTCTAATAATAAGAGCAATATGTAATTTTTTTATGAGACAAGGACTAATATTTCAATTGTAATTATTTTTTAGCTCCAATTTTATTTTATAAAAATTTCAACATGTGTAAATAAATTTATTATTGCACTTATTTACTTTGAATTAATTAGTAATTTTTAACTTAATGGAGTCGAGTTGAACTTTTTTGACAAAAAAATTTGAAAAAAAATTCATTTTCAATTCGATTCGGTTTTTATTTTCAAAATCTTTGGTATGATATGGTGATGGAACTGAAGCAATCTATGATCACCCCTAACTATAATTAGTGTGTTGTGTTATATGTCTTGAAGTTTCAAAGTCGACCCGAAGGTCTGTGACGAAGATGGATAACGAAGGCTGCTATGCCTGAGCTCGAAGGTGTGCTTCGCATCTGTCTCTTCGAAGGAATGCTTTGCACCCTATTCTTCGAAGACCTGGCTTCGCAACTTAGGCTTCGCGTGTTCTGTGAAGTCAAAAGCTGTAACATATCGAAGACCTCATGCAGTATGGACCTTGATTGATATATACATATATTGTACTGGGTTGGTGAGAGTTAGTAGCAATGTTATGGGTCAATTGTACTGGGTTGGTGAGAATTGTCAGAG
>CAOJBK011393458.1:0-10441 GCA_948294925.1 Codiaeum variegatum | reverse complement strand
CTTTGCCTATAATTAATCACATCTCATGTAGATTAATTATTATCAACCATAGTCCATATCAATTTAGTCATGCCCATTTGTATCCAATACAAACTATGAAATAATTGAATAAATCCCATAATAAATTAGACTTCAAGATATATTAGGATCTTTGTAAATTTAATTACAAGTCTAACCCAATGTAAGTTAATAATTAATTAATCTCTTTAATCAATTATCAACATGGTTAAATACCAAGCCAAAGGCTACACTTTATGGTGTGTGACTTGCTAGGTTCATGTTCTAATTAGCAATGGGATAAAGAAAGCTCTTTTTTTCACACCAAGTATGTAATCCACACTTCATACTTAGTCCCATAAATCATGAGTGACGTCTAGCATAACATATCATAACATATCATGACTACCTAATTAGAAATGAATGTCGGCGATAAATCCTTGACATTTCATTGACCTCTTGATTATAATTACCATGCACTCAAATCCCTTCATTATGGATTCCTGATCTCAGTTAGGGTTATAGAAGAAGTCAAACCCTATGTGCTAGATCATATGACTTCTATCTAGTATGAGTTCTCGATAAACCAACTAGACACTCTTTCCAGTGAACCTTATCCACTCTGATTAGAGATTTGCATATCAAGAATAACCAGAAGTCATAGGATTCCTTCTTTGGTTACCCAAGTTAATGAATTCTTTCTTGGTTAAACACTTATCCCAATATACCACTGATTATGGCCACCACATGCTATATACCAATATGTGACTAGCATCGGTATGTAAGTAGTAACAAATCATAGCCACCAATACGCCAGATAACATGTCACCTCAAGTGTAAGGATTATATGCACAATTATAATTTATATGATCAGATATTGACTAGTGGATAAAACTCATGTGTCTATCATCTAATGTCACTGTTCGGCTTACTCATCTCATAAGTGTTCACATGTTGTTATGACAACACATGTCTTTAGTGTGAGACTCACTACCTCCATACCAACAAGTATCTCATACTTGTTATGGATGACAATAAAGGTGACGATCTCTCCGAATTAATGACGTTCCTACCAATAATCCTATAACCGTGAACTATCTTTAAAGTCTATGACAAAAAGAATCTGTCTCCGAATTCTCAAACTCTTTGAGAATAGATTCTCTCACATAGAACTTAAGGAACATATATACGTAATACACTGAAATGAAACTAATCATTAAACGAAAATATATATATCACTAGCCATTAATGGATGAAGATTACTATATATATATATATATATAAAGTACATACTCTAGGGCATACACTGCTAATAGGTTGTCCCTTTACAAGACTGTCCATAATAAGTTTTTGCACATTATTGCGACAAAACATTATCTCTTGGTGTGTTAAGAAACAACCAACAATTTCTCATTTAAATACTGAGGCAGTGTATCGTGCTAGGGCCAACATAGCAGGTGAGTTATCTTGACTTACATTCCTTCTAAGATATCTTGATGTTCATTAATCACATCCTTCAATCCTTTTTTGTGATAACTTGAGTGCTTTACACATGACTGCAAATCCTATTTTTGAGGCTTGTAGCAAACACATTGAACTAGATTACCATTTTGTTCGTGAAAGAGTTTCAATGGGGTTTCTTATTAATCGTCATGTCTCACCCAGCCTTCAATTTGCTGACATCTTTACTAAACCACTTTGTAAAGTCTCTCTTCATTATTTTTGTAGCAAATTATGCCTTCAACCTCGACACATTTTGAAGGAAGGTATTAAACCAAATCATATCCCTAACAACCAGCTTGATACAGATTGGAGAAATAAGGATAATAAATGAAAAGATAAAGATGGTCAATTGAAAAATAAGAAAGGTAATAAAGATATAATTATCATTCCTAATATGGAAGATTATGAGAGTAATTCAATGAGTTGTGATGCGTGGTGGCTTGTCAGGCTGTTGGAGAGGGGCTCCTTTGGTTAGAAATGAACTACTTTCAAGAGGAAATAGCAGTCAGGGGTGGTTGGACGTGTGTCCGGCATAAACCCTCCGACGATCAAGTCAAAATCTCTATAGAGAGAGAGGGGCTCTCAAAGATGGAAAAATATGGGTTTAGTATCTCAGAATGGACTTACCTATGCGAGGCTTTAGATGTTGTATTTATAGGGTGGAAACCCAAGTAGTAAGACATGTGTCCACTTTAGGTGTGTTGTAGAGTACATGAGAATGGGACTTGTAATGTGACCATTGAGTGGTTTCAGGGCTTTGTGGACACCCGTGTCTGACAATCCTCTAAACCCCGAAGGCTAATAAAACAAACTTGTTGAGGGCCGGAGGGTTCGGGAGGAACCAAGGTGCTAAGGGGTTCGGACTAACTTCCAATCCTTGGTTAATGCTGAGCCGTATCAGTAGTCGATACCTTGAGCATCCAGGAGGGTCATATTCTTCTCCTGCTTCTCCATCATCAGCAATCCTCTATACTTGCCAGTGAACCCAAAGCCCATCTGGCCTTTCTTGAATGGTTTCAACACTCTCACTGAGAAGAACTTGTTCTTCCAGTCGTCGACCTTATTTTCTTTGGTCCCGAACAAGGTCCGCAGTGGCTTCTTCTGAAAACACCATATATATGGCTCACTAGAGATGGAGAGGTTAAAGAACACCTGGAACATCTTCGAGCTCGGGTTGGTGATGCCTAGGACATAACATACTACTTCGAAACAGTGGAGGTCCTCGATTGAGTTGGGGGGTCAACATCATCTGGTTGACCAGGAAGTACTCGAAGCACCGATAAAAAAAAGGGAGAAGGTAGGAACAACAAGCCCCTGATTAAATGATTGTAATACTAAACGTAGTCTCGATCTCCCTTGGGCAGCTCAACTATGGTGTTGGTTGAAAAGATTCTGGCATTCAGCTGAGGGCGGTCAACATGTATGAATCTAGAAATGGAGTCTATGTTCTCCTAAAAAACTCCGAATTTGAAGGTCATTGGAGTGAGATCCTTCATGTGTGACCTCACTATGTTATTCAGATAAGTCACGGTATCTTAGTCCTTACTTTGTTTCTGAGGCTTTTCCACCTCAAGAAAGTGTTTCTTTGATTGCTTTTGTGGTGGAGCCATTGCAAACAGACAGAGAAGGAAGATGAACAGAAATTTGAGAAAGCAAAAGGAAGCATAAAAAAAATGGAGAGCAGGGAGAAAAGGAAATCGGAGAAAACAGAAAGCGAAGAAAATTGGAGAAGATGGGTTTATATAGGCGTTTGGGAGCATTAAAGTCCAGAGAAGCGAATCGAGGTCAACAGTTGGCGAACGCTCCACCACGTGGCAGAAAAGGATAGGCTGCAATAAAGGCGTTGTTACATAGAGGAGTGCAAAGGTCTCATCCGAGTTTGACAGAAGGCCACGTATGAAGCAAGGAAACATCACATCTTATCAATCCAAAAGCCACGCGAATCATTTTGTCCCCTCCATCTGAAATTCAAACTTGTCGCCCAAACGAAGGCACAGAATTTTGAGCCCAGCGAACCCTACTCAAGCACTCTTTGTGCTATGAAGTCTTTGAGTGCTAACATTCAAGGGGGATTACTAATACGGCTCAGCATCAACTGAGTTTAGCCTCAACCAAGGATTGGAGGTTAGTCTGAACCCCTTAGCACATTGGTTCCTCCCGAAGCCTCCGGACCTTAACAAGGTTGTCTTATTAGCCTTCGGGGTTCGGAGGATTTTAAGAGACAGGTGTCCACAAAACTCTGAAATCGCTCAGTGGTCACATCACAAGTCTCATCCTCGAGTACTGTACAGCACATAAAAAGTGGACACGTATCCCACTATAGAGGTTTCCATCCTGTAAATACAATATCTAAAACCTCACACAGGTAAGTTCATTCTAAGACACTAAACTCATATTTTTTCATCTTTGAGAGCTGCTCTCTCTTTACAGAGATTCTGACTTAATCGTCAGAGGATTTACGCCGGATACACGTCTGGCCATCCCTAACTGTTGTTTCCTCTTGCAGGTAGTTCATTTCCAACCGAAAGAGTCCATCCCCAACAACATAACAAGCCACCACACATCAAGTTGTATTGGGACTCAACCACATTCAAATAGTGAATCTAAAATTGAGCAATCATCTTTTTCATTAACGGCATGTACAAGCACAAATAAGGATTATGATTGATTCAAATGATCTCGTGCATCATACCAATCATAACACTATCAAAAAATTATCTTTTCTAAAGATGTGATCTAATGCACAAATATCTGCATAAAGATTTTATTCTCTTTTATTGTATTTTATTTCTTTGTGCGTATAATTTTTTTTCTTGTATTTCTTTTAACTCTTATAAAAAGTCTATAAATACAAAGTATCAACATATCTCTTCTCATGTAGTTTTCCACAAAAAAACAAATCTTGTCCAATTTCTAATTTTCTATTTCCTATAATGAATTCAATTTAGAGATACATGAGAGAATTCAGACTTCAAAGAGATTTCTTATTATGGTCTTTTATTCCTGATAAAATGCCCAGGTAGAGAAACTTGAGTGAACATTGTTATTCTTGTATTATGTGCGCTTATTTTTATTTCCTTTTCAAAATTTCGTTTATCAAGGATGCAATTTATTTAAACCTTTTTATGCATGCTTATTTTTTATTTCATTCGCAAGGAACAGAAGCGTTTAGCAGAAATAATCAAAATTTAGCAGGCCATGCGTTAATTTCGGGAGCGAAATAATTTGACTTGTAATTAGGGGATGGGTCCACGTGGGAGGCCCGCACGAGCGAGTTCTGCAAAGTAAGCAGCGTCAGCGCTCGGCAAGCCTATAACCCCTCCATAAATTAATGCGCACAATGAGTTAGAGGCGCTGCGAGCAGCTCTCACTGCTCGCTTTGTTTTCCTTACTCATTAGTTTAAGGCAGTTTGTTTGGAAGGGCGAAAAGTATATTTATATGGCTGGAGTTTGGATATGTTATCTATTTCTTCCGATGTGGGATAATATAATTTACACTCAAGTTAATGGGCCTAAAGTGGGCTCCAGACTTTTCACAAAAGGACCTGTCCATCATATTTATATATTGGCGAATACAAGAAAATCTTACAAATAATGTAGATACAATCTGCATAGCTGATAGTACTGATTTTCAGATTGCTTTTTATTGAAAAATAAATCTCAGCCACGATTATTAAAAAAACAAATAAAACAGAAAAAGAAAAAGAAAACCAGCAATAATTCATACTTGTGAAGAACAGAGTGGAGCTGATTTTTTTTTTTAATGTAAATATCCAATAGTTAATTTTGCAGCTCATTGGACTCCTCCAGATATCTCAATCTCACCTTTTGCAGAGTATGCTGAAAAGAATGAACCAGAAATATTGGCTTAACCAAAACCAAGCAACTGTTGAAAAGCAACCAAAAGTTAATATCTCATTTTCTCTTACAATGTTCAATGAAAGCAACCAAAAGATAATGCCATCACTTACTCTGTAAGTTCTACAAAAACAAAATTACACATTCTTTCTACAAATTTTGTTTCTGAACAAATTGAAATCACGGTGCTCTTCATCCACACTGCCTAACTACTAACTACTTTTAAATCAAGCACATAAGAACATCTTATTGGTTTTACAGGCAAAAAAAATATTGATAATATAATCATTGAAATCAGTAACCAATATTATCTAATGTAAATGATGATAGTATACGGTTAACATGAAGTTGATGACGGCACCTTTTATTTCTCAGACATACCTCCTGGCTCGAACCCAGCTCATATACTGTGAAAGATTTTGCAAATCCAACAGACTCCTATACTTCAAAAATATAATGTGATTCAAATGAGAAGTGGCATTCAAATGTAGATAAGTGTAAGCATGCAAGTAATGTGTGTGTTGGGGGAATAGAAAGTGGACCATCCCACCAATAAGTAGTAAATAATACTTTGATGATTGCTTAATTGATTTGTGCTTTTTTTTCAACTGACAAGCTTCTTGAGAGTGATCCTGTTCTGATTTTAGACTTTGATTGCCACATTTAGAGAGATAAATCAAATGCATCTTCTACTGCCAGATTTTGCCATGTTCTACAGAAAGCACATAAATCTGTGAGAATTTTTAACAGAGGACGTACAATTTTCTCAACACGAAATTGATGTTGTATTCGTGACTTAAATCTTGAATATGGCAAAATAGGTTTTTGCAGTTATGTTTCTCACCAAAGACATAGAAGGTGGGTGACATACTTTCACAAAAAGTTGTGCCCAATAAGACTGCTGTGAGGCTTCCTGCAGCTTGAAGGAACCTATACGCTTCATGATTTGCCCTTCAGATGGAACATCATGAAAAAAAAAAACACAGGCAAGTACTCCTTTTATAACCGAAAAAACAAATAATAAACGCATACCAAATGCTTCATGGTCAGTAGTGTAATGCTCCATCACAAAAGGAGGCCATGAGAACCTCAGACTGAAAAAGGAATTAATGAGTGATAGAACCAGGCCCGACACATTAGACAGGAAAAGTAGCACATGATCACAAGGTTGAAGTGTCACAAATGATAAGAAGACTGACATGAATGAAAAGGAAATGCAACTGCATAAACAAGTATAGGGTATTGAAGTTATAATTATCATCTTCCATGCCAATGTATAAGGTAGTATCAAAGATTGGCATTTCCCATAAAAGAAAAGCACCAGAGCAAAGCATATAAGTAACAGATGAATACATGAAAAAATCACTTACTTCCACATTGGAAGACTTGATCACAAAACTACACTTTCCCACTTTCACCATGATATTGAACTGCTGCTCATGCTTTTTCTATATAACCAGCAGCCAAAATTTTTGAACGAGGAATTTTCCATTTATGGATGTTCTTATTTTATCATCTATAAGTTCACCACAACCCCAAATAACGGCACTGCATTGAATGCAGCGGTGCTTTTATGAATTTAACAAGTGACAATTAACCAACATAACAAGTTTCTTCCTCCACCCTTGGCATGTTTTATGGACTTCATCCAAAAAGAAGCATGGTAAGGGGGAAAGGCAGAGAATAATAAAACTTTGGAATTACCTTGGAATCCTAAAAAAATGAGATATATGTTTACCATTTAACTTGTGGATTTCAGTTTTGCTTATAGATTTTAACATAGCAGCTTATTTTATTTGTTAGTTACCTACAATGGGAATTCAGTCTTGCAACATCAAAATTCTAAGGATAATTCCATTAAATCAAAGATCAAAGACTTATTGGTTCAACACACCATCTTCAAATAAATAATGCCAGAAAAATGAAGAATGCTTTGTATGCAGATGTTATGGTGCACAGGAATCACTGCCGCGCCCTATAAATTCATCCCCCATTACAAACCTTACACAAAATCTTTAAATAAAATGATGTTCCACAAGTATACTGGCATTATACCTTAAGAGAACACTATGAATTACACCTCATAAGAGGTGATGGTGAAAAAAGCATGTGTTATGAAGAATTATTGACAATGTTAAGATGCCACAAGTATATGAACCTGAAACAGGTATGAGGGAATGTCATATCTATTCAATCAGAAATGCAAAGGGGGGTGACTTCCTAAACAGTTCAAATAGTTATTCGTCTTCCCCAAAACAGATTCTATTTCTTCCATGTGTTGATACCATTGCTTTCTTGTAACAAACTCATGAACAAGGCTGTTACTTTTGATTGACGTGCAACCAGGTGCCGTATTTACCCCTTTGTTTCTCACCATCCTCTTTATTCTTCCGGCGAGATCATATTTCTCAGTAGGCGCATAAAAATTTGAGGGCGGAACAGACACCCCAGTGTGAAGTTCTAACTGCACTAGTCTCCTGGCTGCAACTTCAGCCAGTTGGGCTTGTCCCTGATTGCAAAATGCACTAGGTCATGCTCTCCAAGCTATTGCTTCTTCAGAGTAACTACTTGATGGATGCAATCTTTGGATTATATATCTTAGGCTACTTGAAGAAGGCCTTCTAGCAAGATCAACTACACATCTTTAGCATTCACTCTCACATTCAATGTTACACACGATAGGCATTCTATCTATTAGTCTTAAAACTTCATATAGCATGCCAGATTAAGTATATGCAGAAAAAAATGCTATAAATGTGACATCATTTGGCCTAGAATTGACCTCTATCACTAAAACATCTTAAGTGCTCACATTCTAACAAGCTGTACCCCTTTGGGGCATTTTATCAAACAGTTTCTTAGCTCTAAATCCGAATTCCTGCACTTGGCATACATGTCAACTAGAGCTGTGTGCAAATGGATTCCCAATAGCAGTTCTAGCCGGTCCAAATATCCAAATCCCAGTATCCAAAGCACCTAGCTGAGCACAAACAGTGCTTAAAAATACACCCTCGTCATTAACCTGAACATATATAAGCAATCTTTGAAACAATTATTTTGCACATATTCCAGAAATCACAGTACCCCAAGTTCCTCTATCTTTCTTTGAAGTTCCATCAAAAGAAAAATCTTGCAGAGTCAATATCACTCGAGCAAATCCATAAATCATTAATGCCCATGACACAGAATATGGACTAGGAATTTCATCAAATATTGTAACTTTCATATTACTAAATAAACCCACAATACAACAAAATGGGGAAAAAAAAAACACCACAGCATTAACCGCAAAAACCAATTCAAACAATGCCCAGGTACTAATTCACAAAGAAAAAAAAAATTACAACTTTGAACAAGCTTTTAATACATAAGGCAAGGCATAATTGTGAGGCAACATGCGAATTTGGAGCGTAGTAAGAAGATTGGTGAGTTTACCTCTGAGCAAACAAGCTTAAGCTTACATTACATCATAGTGTTGCATATGCAAATGATACGCATGAGCTTGATTTAGGCGCGTCATGCTTATGCATTTCTCCAAAAGCAGGAGACTTCTACTACTGCCTGTAGCTACTGGCACAGGTTCATGGGTTCTGATCTGATTTGCAGGGGAAAAAAAAAGTCCGCGGACAGTTAAAATGATGAAAAAGAACCGGATGGTCTAATTGAACCGGACTGTTATAAATTATTTACTAAACAAACGAGAACGAAGTCGTTTTGTTCACATTTCTCCCATTACACTTTCTTCCGCCGTTCCTCAGACCCTCCTCTCCTTTTATAAAATTCTAATCCCTAATCGTAAAGCGATTCCGGCGCTGTCCGTTGAGCAGGTTCAAATGTCAGAAAATAAATCAGATATGGCGAACAAGAATCCAAAGAAGGCCAATCTCTTAGATCACCACTCTATCAAGCACATTCTTGACGAGTCTGTATCTGAGGTAGCACAATATCCATACAAAAGATAAACCCTAAATCCCTCTTTCCTTTATAGATTAATTTATTCATTACTTGTCGATGTTTTTTATTTTTGATTTGTAGATTGTTACAAGTCGTGGATATGTGGAAGATGTAAGGATGAGCAATGTGAGATTGTTGATGGGGACTATTATCATAATTATCGCCCTTGTTGCTCAGTTTTACAAGAAGAAGTTCCCTGAGAATAGGGACTTTTTGATCGGCTGTATCGTGTTATATCCTTTGAATTTATATTACTTGATGATTTTTTTTGTCAGGGTATTACTTGATGAATTTATCAGTTTTGTGGATCAATTTGTCAGTTTCAAACATAGATTGACATAAATTGTGAGAACTTGGCCTGGTAGCTGACAGTTGAAATCTATTAGCTGTTAGTTTGCTGTTAGCTATTAGGAATCAAAAAGCTGATAGCTGCATCAAAAAATTTTGCCAAATACCCACTTTGAGAGAGAATTTTTCAAATGCCATTTGCAAAAAATGTTGTGTAATCCAGATTTTGGTGGATTTAGGTGTCAGTTGAGACTGCAAGATATTTTTCAAAAATTGTTATTTTTACTCCTTGCTTTTATTGGCATGTTGAAGATGTTGTTGTCAGAATTATTTTTTTGTTTAATCTTTGACTCTGGCAAGTATATAGTCTTCAACGGATTGTTGCAGCTGATTATATACACAAAAGAGAAGAATGCCATATTATTCACATATCCACCTAAGGTAAGGTCCTCAGTTTCTGAAAATGGGACAGTTGGCAATAATAGCAGCTAATCATATACAAATTCATGAACATTTTTGTGCTAATGTCTATCTTGCTCCATGAAAATTGATAGATGATGACTTCTTAGGATATTGTTCCATTCACCACAAAGAAACTCTATGATAGTGCTACAATATTTCTTTCAAGTCATAAGCATTCATGGTCTTTTTCATTATAACATACTTAGGGGGCATTTGGTTCAACAAATTGAAATGCAATGAAATGAAAATTCATACCATGGAGGTATGGATTGAGAATCTTGAGAGTAAGTGTAGGAGTGGGATCCTATGGGTTTAGGGGGGTGTTTGATTCCCCCTGGTATCAAACTCTATACCAAAGGAGTTCAAACAAACATTGAAA
>CAOJBK011393399.1:0-10546 GCA_948294925.1 Codiaeum variegatum | reverse complement strand
ATTTTCTTGTCACATAGCTGACTAACACTCTGTAGATTATACTTTAGGCCCTTAACTAGTGAAACTCCTAATATAGAGGCTTAGATTTGATTGTTCCTTTGCCAACAATATTCCCTTTTCTTTTATCACCATACTTCTTATAGCCTTGACTAGATTTATCTAGCTTGGAGAACTTAGATGAGTCCCCTATCATGTGTTTTGAGTAGCCGCTGTCAATCTACCAGTCATCTAATCTTTCCTACTACTTAGACACTCCTACATCTAATAAATTAGATGTAGGTACGCAACCATTTTTGGGTCCTAAAAGGTTAGAAGCTATGGTTCCTTTTGGAACCCATGTTAATCTTAGATGCAATCTATAATAGGCTTTTGAATTATGAAAAACATCATAAACATATGATGCTCTATTATAGTTTTTCATGTGGTTCATATCTTTCTTAGTTCCATATGTGGATGCAACATTAGATCTAGAGACAACATTAGACATGCATGCATCTAACTTTGAAAAATGTTATTTGTTTGCTTTACTTAGGATTACATCCCAATCTTCATAAATTCTAAGAAGATTTTCTCTTTCTCCTTTAAATTGTGCATTAGATAGGTGTCAAATCTAAGCATCTTTCCTAATATGCTATTTTCATTTGATAATTTCACATTTTGATTAATCAAGCAACTATTTTGGTTAAGAGAATAAGACAAATCATTTTTCAATCTTTCATGACTTCTAAAAAGAAATTCATTTTTCATGAAATCTATATGCATGGATAAATTCAATTCAAGAATTGTAGATTTCTCTACCTCTAATAGTGTAATCTTAGTTTTCATGAATCTGTGTATCTTTTTCAGTTTTTCTTATTCATCAAATAATTCATTAAAGACACTTTCAACATCATTTTTAGATTCTGAGTTGGATGTACTTACTTCTAATGACTCATAGACAACTTCTGATTTCTCAACTTCAGGCTCTACTGAATTTATCATTAGACACATATTGGCTTGTTCTTCTTTATCTAACATATCATCTTAAGTTTTTGATGCATCACTTTCAGTCTAAGACACCAATGCTTTCATTTCTTTCTTTGGTCATTTCTTAAGCTTTGGACAGTTAGGCATAATGTGTCCTGGTCTGTTGTACTCATAACAGACCACTTCTGAACCTTCCATTTTGAAGTTAGGTTTGTTTTTAGACTTATCAAAACTTATCTTTTGTTTTCTTCCACCTTTCTTTATAAATCTTTGCATTTTTCTAGCAAGGGCTGCTATTTTAGTATCATCAGATGAATCTAATTCATTAGCTATAGCAAGAGTCCCTTTCTTCTTCTTATCTTCTACTACTTATGATTCCCATTTTTCAAGAGTCATTTCATACATGATCAAGGATCCAATAAGCTCATTCATTGTAACGGCTTCTTTATTCATTAGAACATTCACCATAGAATCCTAAGTTTTTGGTAGGGATCTAAGGAGCTTCTTGATCTGCTTCCTTTCAGAAATTTCTTCACCAAGTGAATGCAACTAATTTACGATATTAGTGAATCTTACATTCATTTCAATAACGGTCTTACCTAGCTTCATATCAAACATCTCATACTCTTTCATAAGAAAGTTCACTTTTGCTTCTTTTACCAAATTTGTGCCTTCATAAGTATTCTCAAATTTATCCCAAATTGCCTTAGCATTCTTATAACCTGACACCAAGTTAAATTTTGATGGTGTCAAGGAATAATGTAGAATATTCATTGCCTTAGCATTTTGAGCTACCATAGCTCATTTTACATCTGTATATTTCGTTTCACCTTTAGGCACTTCTACACCTTCTCTTTCTGTCATATGAACTCTAAAACCTCTGAGAGTGATTGTCTAGGTTGTGATGTCAGTAGTCTAAATAAAGTAAATCATCATATTCTTCCAATATGAGTAATGAGTCCCATTCATCAATGGAGGTCTATTCACTAATTGTCCTTCAAGCAATAGTGGATGATCATAAACCTAACCAGCCATGTTGGATCTTTTCTCTTCAGGCAGTTAGTCATGACCTTCAGTAGAGACCCTCTATAATACTAATTGATAGTTTAATTAGGCATCTAAAGGGGTGAAAGGGTGAATTAGATGACCCCAAAATTTTTCTTTTTTTTTTCAACTTCTAATCTTTTCTTTTAAGTGAAGAGATGTATGAAAAGCAGTTTAGGTTTGATAAATATGAAATTATCACTTTTAGATGCAATTTTGGACAATTAGATTCAACTACAACTAATGAATAATGGATACTGACTACACAAATATCTAACTATGCTCAGAAGCACTCTGAAGATATCTTCAGTAGTCTTCCAATTAAGCTATTAGAAGCACATGCAGGTAAATACTACAACTTAATGCTCACTAAATGTGAATAATATACTTAATGCACAAGAGCTGTTAGATGCAAAGTTTATCGTAAGATACACAGTTAGATGAGAGAGAGCTTAGTGAGGAATAGTAATAATAAACAACAAGAGGCACAACAATTTTATCCTAGTTTGGTACTAAGACCTACATCCAGTTCTTGAGGATCAAACCTTAAGATTTCTACTAAGTACCTATATTTTAATGGGCTAAAGAAAACCCTTTTACAAAACTTAGATGCTAACCCAGATAAAGAGCCATTCCTCACGTAAATCCCCCAAACCTTCATTAGGTGTCTATATAACCTCTCATTTATATTAAGGATAGATGACCCTCATTGTCTATTATTAGGGTCAGCTGTGTCTCCCCTAGACTCAACCTTTAGGTGAATAGGCCACTAAAGGAAGATTACTCTTCATATTCGAAGATTTACAAGGTAAAGTGAAAAAGGTACAAACTCATATATGGATCAACCTTAAATGCTCAAGGAATTTGTATGAGAAAGATAATTTTTTATTGGGGAGTTATCCATTTAACAATAAATCTAAATAAAATTCTTAAGATCTAAACTACCTAGAATTGTACACTTTTAGACTTTAGAACCTTCTCTAAGTAGTGTTAGATGAACTGACTTCTAGACATATTTAGGTGGCATGCATCTAATGAGCACCTGCAATAGCTCAAAAACATACAACATATCTAAAGTAAAATAGTTTTGTTATCATCAAAATAAGATTGTTAAACCAGTTAGTCTAACACCAGAGATGTGGTGCCCAGATTGATGATGATGATGACGAGGAGTCGAATGAAGAAGGGTGATACATGGGTGATTTGACTTGATTGAGGTCCCATCGTGGATCTTTTTATAAGAAATTTGTTTTATTTTTCTTGTATTTTTGAACTTATATTTATGAAAATTCTTGAAATTTTCAATTTTGTTTTGCGATTTTCTATTTCAGAAAACAATTTTATTGAAAAATTGAATTTTGAAAATTTTTTTGGTCAAAAATCGTGCAAAAATGGAATCAGCTTAAGTCAAAATGAATTGTTGCAACGGGCCATGTTGACGCACAAGCTGGCTCACACGCTCAAGCCTAGATACATGCGCCAGTGGGTTAGCTCGTGTGCTAGCCTCCTAATGCAAGTGTTAGTGGTTGGACGCACGTGTTAACCCCTTGGCACATGCGTTTGGCTTATGGCGTATGTGTCAGCACTTTAGCTCGTTCGCTCGGCCTTCCAAACTCCATTTTCTGCCTCATTTTTCCTACCACTATATATTCTCATACAAAAATTAATTTTTTACTCTGAAAATCACAAGAAAATACATTCTTTTATAGAAAATTCAATTTCTTTATGTTTTTGCCTCATAAAATGGAGTCTTACTTCAGTCACATGATGCATGGTTAGTGCAAGAAATTGGACCAAGTGAGCAGAATCAACCTGGGAAGTATTGCATTAGTTCTTTTCCGACCCTTAGAGCTGTTAAAATTGAATGGGAATTTTTGAATGCTTGCATTCAATTTTGGAATCCTGTTGATCACCTTTTCTAATTCGAAGCAGGCATGAACGAGATGTGTCCAACTTTTGAGGAGTTTTTAGTTTTTCTCGGTACAAATCCCGAGGGTGATTTGGTTGTTCTAGTTGAAAGGGTAGGTTACTTTAACTCTTTCAAAAGGCTTTTAGATTTAAGCACTGAGGCTATTGCTTCTAGTATTGTGAGAGATGATTTTGTGGACCTGCATGCCTTCGCCAACATGTTCTGGGATTATTTCAATGATCTGGTTTAGTCATCTAGGAAGTGGGCTATATCTTTGTGGACCTAAAGACTTATGCATTTGGCTTGACTGTAGGATATATCTTTATGGGCTCGATTGAATGGGGTGATGTGAAGGTAGCTGAGCTGATACCCCAAATGGGTAAAGGGAAGTCAATTGCTGGTATTATTTTGGCTAAGACACTGTTGAGCATTGATCGTTATTGTAGCTTAGGAGAGCCTTAGACCATTAGTCCTATCTTGCTCTAAGTACTTAGACCTTTCCATTGCTTGTCTATTTTAACATGTATGAGGTCATTTTACCTTTCATGTTTTCTTTTAGATTTGGTTGACATACCATCTCAAAATTATTCATAGACCTAAGAAAAGAGACTACTCTACATCCTAGTATCATACTCAAAGGATTATTATTCATTTTCCTACTGAGAAGGATTGGATTAGTTAGATGATGGAGCTGAGTCCTTCTAATTAGCTTTGGAGACCCGACTGGTATACAATCAAGAAATTTATGCTGAAGAGCCAGGTATTCAAGCACGTGTATCTGCTTAGTTTTAAGGAGGTGACTTGGTATCAGGCTACTTGAGTTCTTAGCCAGATGGGATATGATTAGGATATGTCCCCAAATGGTCCACTATTTGAGGCTACTATTGTGAATCTCGAATGGCTAAAGTGGTTCTTTCCCATTGGATTTGAGACTTTACAAGGGTGATGGTGATCCTAGGTAATGATTATGGCAAGCTCCTAGAGTACGTCGAATGGTGGATTGAAGCATGTTGGTCAGAGGAGAAAATGAAGCGATGTGCCCTTTTAAGGTAAAATCAGGAATGAGTTTGGGTTTATACTTAGAAAAATAGGACTTTTTTATTTTTTATTTCTAGTTGTTTTTTATTTCCTGTCTCAAGTATTTTGTTTTGGATGTTCCAAAAGATGAATAAGACCTCAAAAAATGCATTTTTATTTTATTAAGCTCTTACTTTTGCCTAAGCCGCCCTTTTGCATTTTTAACTTAGTGAGCTGCCTTGATTGTTGCCTAGACCGCCTTTTCAATTTTAAGTCTAGCGGGATATACCCAAAACTTTGCCTAAGTCGCCCACTTGGGTTTTTAGCTTAGCGGGTTTCATTCTTTTTTCGATTTTTGTTTGTTTATTTTTACTCATGTATGTAATTTTAAAGAGCCTAATAAGAATGAAACTTTGAATTTTATTGAATGATTTGGACCGTACCCGTGAAGGTTGACTGCGTATCTCCTTATAATAGATTTTTGAAAAATGAAGAACATGGTAATTTTTTGGAGAATCAAGTCCATGTAGTTCTTATTACAAAAATGTGATGCATGAATGCATGCTCATGTAATAAGAACAGTAGATGTAGTATTTCTTGAGCCTGTCAAGGTTGGTAGGATGACTAAATTCATTGTCGTCGATGTCCATTGGGATTCCGCCTCTGCCTGCCATGATTTTCTTAATGATGTAAGGTCCACTCTAAGGAGGTTTGAATTTCCCTCATGGATCTTGTATGACTTATCTGATTTCTTTAAGGACTAGATCACCTTCTCGAAGGTTGTGATCCTTGACTCTTTTTTTGAATTGCCTTGCAAGTCTTAGTTGGTAATTCATAGTTTGGTGAAGGGCTTCTAACCTTTTCTCATCGAGCAGGTTGACTTGGTCATAGTAAGCTTGTTGCTAGTCAAGTTTAAAAATTTGTACTTCTTAAAGAACTCTTACTGATTGAATTTCAAACTCTATAGGCAGAACTACTTCCATTCCATAGACCAATAAGTAAGGTATGGCTCTAATAGCTAACTTCTATGTGATTTTGTACCCAATGAGGACATTTGGCAAGTGCATATGCCAACTTTTATGGTCGCTGATCATATTCTTAAGGATGTTCTTTAAGGCCTTATTGGCAGCCTCAACTGTCCCGTTGGACTGAGGTTTGTAAGGAGAAGACCGATGGTGTTATATCTTTTCCTTTTTCAGAATGACAGTTACATCTTTTTGGAAGTTAGGAACATTGTCTGAAATGATTTCGTGTAGGACACCATACATTTGATGATGTTCATCTTGATGAACTAAGCCATCTTTTTTTAGTCCAAAACTAGATAAGGTACAGCCTCCACCCACTTGGTGAAATAGTCAATGTCCACTAGGATGTATTCATAGCCAGGAGATGATTTTGGTAAAATTGTGCCAATGACATCAATGCCCTAAATAATGAAAGGCCAAGGAGTTGAGATTGGATTAAGAGAAGAAGAGGGGAGCTTTTGAAGCTTGGCATATTCCTGACATTTATGGCATCTCTAGGTAAATCATACACAGTCTCTATTCATAGTGAGCCAATAATAGCCTTGGTTTATGATTTCGCAAGATAAATCCCATCTATTCATATAAGTGCCTTCTTCCCCTCCATGGATTTCTTTCATAATTTTGTTGGCTTCTTCCCCAAAAACACACCTTAGGTGGATGTTATTCTAAGTTTTCTTGCACAGAATGTCACTTATCGAGATGTATCCACTGGCTAGTTGTCTTATGGTTCTTTTTTTTTACTTGGAGGCTCCTTCTAGATAGGAACCATTTACAAGGTAGATAGAGATGTCCCAAATAACAAGGCTTCTGTTCAGCTTCTTGAATACTTAGGTAGTGGGGTTGAAAACTCGATTCATGTTTGATGCTTATAGAAATAGGACAGATAAGGAACACATCTTGTATTTCTATCATAGATGCTAGAGTTGCCAACACGTCAGTAAATATTTTTTTTGTTATTGGATAATAGTGATAAGATAAAGCATCAAAGCTAGCTTCCAACTCTTTGAGTTGCTTATGGTAAGGAACCAGCAGCTCTTTTTAATTCTCCATTTTCCCAAGGCTTGAGGAACTATAAGGTTTGAATGTCCATAAACTTTCAGGTTCTTAATGCCAATCTGAATAACTGCTTCTAATCCAGAGACATAGGCTTCATACTCAGCTTCATTGTTTGTTACCTTAAAATCCAATTTGATTGCCAGAGGTAAGATTTCAGTAGTAGGTGTAAGGACACCATCCCAACGCCATATCCTTTATTGTTGGCTACCCCATCAAAGAAAAGTTTACATGGTTCATTTTAGAGGAATAAAGTATCCTCATCAAGAAATTCTGCTTCTTCACAATGATCTGTCAGGGCAGCAGCCAATTAGTCAGCAATGACACTAACCTTGATAGCTTTCCTTTGAACATACTTAAGTTCATAAGCTACTAGGACCACCATCCATCTAGCCATTTTATTGTCAAAGATGGGTTTCTGCATAAGATACTTGAGTGGACTTTTGTCAGGGAGGACATGTGTGATGTATGCCTCTAAATAATGTTTTAGTTTATGACATACCCATACCAAAGCCAAGAAGAGCTTCTCAATGTAACTGTATTTAAGCTTGTGTGTCAGAATCCTCTTACTCAAATAGTAGATGGGATTTTCCTTATGGGAATCTGGAGTATTCCGTGCCAACATGGCACCCATGCCTTCATTAGTGATTGTCAGGTAGAGTAACAATGGCTTACCCAGCCTACGATGCTGAAAACTGATGGATTTAAGAGGTACTGCTTAATCTGTTCAAAGGCTTTATGACATTCCTCATTCCACTAATTAGAGGAATTCTTCTTCAATAGATAGAATTTAGGACCATAGGTGTCTACTAACTTAAGGATGAATCTGCTAATGTAATGGAGGTGACCTAGGAACCTCCTTATCTTCTTTTCTATTTTAGGAGGTGACATGTTAATGGTTGCTTTAGACTTGGCAAGGTTGAGCTCAATTCCTTTCTAGCTAACCATTTGACCAAGAAATACTCCAGATAAGGCTCCAAATATGCACTTGGTAGGATTGAGCTTAAGGTTGTACTGGCAAAGTCTAAGGAACAACTTTTCCAGTGCTTACAGGTGTTATTTGGTAGTAGTGCCTTTAACGACCATGTCATCAACATAGACTTCCACTTCTCTGTGCATCATGTCATAAAAAGATTGTGGTTGCCATCCTCTGGTAGGTGGCTTTGGCATTATTTAGTCTGAAAGGCATCACTCTATAGCATTAAGTTCCCCATTCCATGATAAAAGTTATTTTCTCCTTGTCTAGAGGATGTACCAGAATCTGGTTGTATTCGGCGGCCAGATCAGCTAAGGAAATCATCTCTGAATTGGAAAATGCATCAACTAGAAGATCTATTCAAGGTAGTGGAAAATGATCCTTAGGGCATGCTTTTGTTAGATCCCTGTAGTCTACATACATTTTGACTTTCCCATCCTTCTTTGGCATTGGGACGATGTTTGCCAACCATGACGATAACTATTAGTTCAATAAACTGATGAGAGAGTTACTTGGACACTTCCTCCTTGATTGAAATGTACCATGCTGGCTTTATACATCTTAGTTTCTATTTGATAGGCTTATAGTCTGGATAAGTTGGAATCTTGTGGACGATGATGCTTAGATCGAGTCTGGTCATGTCACTAGGCTTCTAGGTGAAGCAGTCTTTGCAACTTTTGATCATGGATTTAGTGTCTCACTTGTTTAAGCATGTAAATGCAATGAATATATTTTTAGGAAGGTCATGTGTGCCACTATTTATGGGCTCTTTAACTGCATCTTTTATTTTGTTTATTTTATTGTTCTCTTTTTCCGATTGATAGAGGTCAGATTCATTAGTTGGAACATCAAAAGAAAACGAAAAGAAAGGATCATAATAAGAAAATTTGGTCATTTTATTAATATAAATGGGAGATAAGTCTACGGTTACATCATACTCATAATTAAATCCCGATGGACGAGTTACATTATCAGTCTCATAATCAGAAGACTCATACTCTAACTCAAATTCACACTCAAACTCAGTTTTAGATTCAGTTTCAGCTGGTGGAGAGAGGCTTGCTTCGTAGGACCAATTGTCGAGCTTTTTTAGGAATAGCTTGATCAAGGTAGAGAGGTCAGTGTTTTCCTCCTTATTAGATAGGACATTTATTTTGCCAAATAGGCTAGCTTCCATATTCTCTTTATAGTCATCATCCATAAAATAGATTGGATGACAGTCTTCCGGTAGTAGCTTGACATCAAAGAATATCTAGGAATCCTAACACTAGTCATAAGGAAGACCCAAGGCTCAAGAAAAGCATAGTAAGGAAATGTCTCTCATATCTGTTTAAGGTCTTAAAACAGGGCCACATAGGAATGTTAGCTTCTCCCCCTCTTTTTGATGGCAGACCTTTCTCTTGCCTTAGCCTTTTCCTCTTCAATTTCATCATCAACTGGGTGATAACCTAGACCAAAAGGAAGAGTGAAAATTTTTAACTCATTGAAAGACTCGATCCCTTGTTGATTTCTACCAAGGCCCAAACCAGGAAAGTAAGCCATGTATTTCATAATGTTTCCAATCATAGGGTTATAGTAAGGGTCAAAGTCTAGAGTGATTGCTTCTTTAAGATTCTCCATAGTCTTAATGAATAGGACAAATGAGAAATAATATAAAGGATGTGCTAGCAACTGAGGTTGAATTTCCAGAAAGGGAACTATGTCTGGTACCTCAGACTTTTCAGACGTATCTGCTTTAATTGTAACTATTCCATCCTTAAGTGGGAATTTAACCCTTTGGTGCAGAGTAGAGGGCACCACCTTGGCTTGGTGGATCCAAGGTCTTCCTAGAATTAAGTTAAAATGTGAAGGCACATCAATTACTTGAAAGGGGATTTAGAAATAGTTGGGCCTATGGTGATGGTCAAAATTGTCAGTCCCAAAACTCCTTTTTTTGAGTTATCATAAGCCCGTACTATCTAATCAGAAGGGGAAAAGTCAGCAACCCCCAAACCTAGAGAACTTTCCACCTTAAGTGGACAGACATTAAGGGAAAAACCATTGCCAGCTAGAGTCATTGGTACAGTCTTTTCCCTTATAATGATTATGATATAGAGAGCATCATTATGGGGTCCCCAGCCAGGATTTCATTATTAGTGAAGAAAATAGATGCCCCTTTCGTGGCACTTGTGATGGAGGCAACTAGAGTGTCTGGAGATATATCAACTGGTGCTTGATATTGGTTCAATGCTTTACAAAGAGCTTGACGATGAGGAAATGAGGACATTAGTAGGCTCTAGATTGAAATGTATGTCTGGATTTTCTTCAGTTATTTCAGTAAGGGATCCTCTTCAGGGTTAGAAGTTCCCTTAGGTTGTGTCACTGGTTGGCTAGCAGGTTGAGGAGGACTAATAGGTGTTTGTGTGATTCTCCCACTTCTTATTATGGCATCAATTTCAGCACCTAAATGTATCAGGACAATGACATAGTAGTAAGCAGGTTGGATAGACTTCCCTAAGGAAGGTAGGTAATCCAAGTTGGAGTAATTAGGGGAGATAGACTTCCTTAAAGAAGGTA
>CAOJBK011392837.1:0-14651 GCA_948294925.1 Codiaeum variegatum | reverse complement strand
TTTTTTTTTGTAATTTTTGTAAATTTTTTCAAATGTAAAAAAATGTTTTAATTTTGTGAAAAATATTTTAATTAAAAGTTTTGAAATGATAAAAAAATTAGTATTATAAATTTGTACACTTATAATTTTTACAGAAAAGTATTTAATTTTACAAAAAAAATATAAATATATATTTTTTAAAATAATTATTTTTTGTGATTATAAAATTAATTTTTATTAAATTATTATTTTATATAAAATAGATCAAATTATTGTAACTTTTTATTTTTTTCATATTTAAAAAGTAATTACCAAAAAAGTAGTTTAATTTATAAAAAAATATAAATAGAATTCTCACTTTTTTATGAAAAATATAATTTTTTTACAACAAAATAAAATTATTTTACTTTTAGGGTAAGTTTAAGAGTTTTTTAAATGAGATTCATTCTTTATTTTAGAAAGTAAATTTTAATTTTTGTTTTTCTATGAGTCTTTACTCAGTTAAAATTTTTTAAGATTCACATATTCTCTCTTTAAATTTAAAGAGAGAGAAAATCATTCTTAATTAATATATATCTTTTTTTTAAATAGATAGTGAAATATATAATGTTATTAAAATATATGAATATTTCACTTTTTATTTAAATTAAAGAGTAAATTTTTAATTATATAATAAGGAGTGAGATTAAGAGATTATTAGACTTCATCTTAAAATAACTAATCATGTGTTACATTGTATTGTTTTAAATGTTTTTATATGAGTTTTAGATCAAGTGATTGAATATAAATGTATGGAATTTAATTTTATTCTGAGCTTGTTTACTTATCATTAAATATTTGAATAGAAAAATAACACCAGTTGAACTGGAATAATGTAGCTCAACAGCTAAATTGACTGTTCCAACGAACTAATAACCAAATTACATTCCCATCTACTAGTTTTTTTTAATTATTTTATTTAATTAATCCAGATCTTAAGGCACATAATTAATAGTCGGTGCAGTGTGGAACTGGGGATGTGTTCACACTTAATGTTTATTATTGATTTTTAGAAAAAATTCAAGCTGACTTGTTTCAAATTATTTTATGGCCAGTAAATCTAATTTGTTTTTGTTTTGTTTTATTTATTTATTTATTTTTTCTTTTTAAGATGGGCGAAGGATGTAAATGATGCTATTGATAGAAATCAATAAATTTTTTTTAAAAAAAAAATAGTAGCAGTCACCAAATATTAAATTTGAAAGGATAAAAAATCAAATTTTCCTCCTATTTTTAAATGTCCAATTAAATACAAAATTAATTTTTAGTTCAATTTACTCTTTTAATTTGTAATTTTGAATTAAATCACTTCAATTATATCAAATTTAATAATAAAAAAAATTAACTTGAATTGCAATTAAAAATTTATCTAATTTGGTATAATTGGAGCGACTTAATCTAAAATTATAAGTTAAATGAGTAAATTGGACTAAAAATTAATTTTATTTTTAATTAAACATTTAAAAAAAAGCTTAAAAAGTAAATCTAGTCTTTATCCAATTTGAAATAGAAAAATCTAAATTTATTAAATAAATTTTATGATTAATGGTCTAAAAAGACTTCAACTTTCAATTTTAAGCGGTTATAAAAAGAAGATTAAAAAGCTATTTTGCAAGAAATAAGTATTTTTGAGATGTTGGTGAATACTTAAAGAATTATTTCTTAAAATATTTTATAGTTTATATATAGTTTATGTGAAAGATGTGATATAATAAATTATAAAATTTAAAATTAATTATACTATAATAACTTTTCATACGATGAAAGAAAAATATCTTTATATGAAAGTAGACAAGTTTGAGCTATAAATCTTGTATTGCTATTTTTTTTATTCGCTTAGTTTATATTTCTTGCATGCTTGTAATTAATTTTCCCAATAAGTGATATCAGAGCAGATGCGATTGATATTTAACAAGCATGACATATAGTTCATTATTGCATTTTATTATTAAAAAGTTGAATAGGAAAAACATTTCCATCCTTTAAAAACAAGGTGAATAATCTCTTGGTTGAATATGACTGAGAGCAAAAGTATTAAGAGGAAATGAGAAGAATAAGCAAAAAAAAAAAAAAAGATGAGCGATGAAAGTTGAGATGAATAAGAGAGAAAACTTAAAATAATATTATTAGAGGGAAAACTTAAAATAATATTATTGAGAGACTTCTATCAAGGATATTTGAGGTAAACTAGAGAAAATTTATTTGGCTAAAAGTTTGACTAATAAATTATATCTAATATGGAGATTCTGTAGGCTAAGGATAGTAGAAGGTGAAAATCTGAAAAGTAAATGAATGAATTCAGAGTATTATTAGATTAATTGTAAAAATTGATGTTAAGATTGAAGAATAAGATAAAGCATCAATGCTTCTTTCCTCATTCCCTAACTCTTATGAGAATTTTATATTGACTCATTTATTGTGGGAAAAGATTATTTGACTAGGCACAAATGGTTTTTCTCCAAACTAGAATGAAAGCCAAAAGTGAGGAGATGATTAACGAGGCATTGATTACTCAAGTTGCAAGTTAGAGAGGGCAGTCACATGACAAATGTAGATTTTTGTAAGGTAGGGTTAAGTTTAATGTCAAGAATTTGGACAATGTTCAATGCTTCAAATGCAAATAGTATAGACACATATTGGTGAAAGGGGAAAAAAACAAGATGAAAACTGATGCGGATCGAAACAAATGGATATAAAGGCCTTAGGCCTGAAAATGTCTAAGAACCTAAAGAGAGTAAGGGCACGGGCTCATAATGACTTTGAGAATTATCTTCGGCCTCAGGCATCACCACAAAATGTAACGAAGGTATATCTTCGAATGAGACCCTCAGTCATCCTCCCTTATAACATGTGTCAAATGCTCAGCATGGGTAGATGTCATTCCCTCACTCGTGGATCACACCTTGCCCTGTACAGATGCTTCTACGTGGCACTTTTACAATGGGACAAGTGGCCTTATAAAATCTTGTAATCATTATAAATACCCTATGATGACACACTTTTCAAGGTACATTGACTTCACCCAAAATACTTCAATAGCCCATCCTTTTGAAGGTTCGTAAAGGGTCTAAAGGGATCTAAATCCATTACTAAATTGAGCGCCGGAGGGTATTTACTAGGCATCAAGCTTGGCCCTCTTAGCTCATATTGTTTATTGTGTAGTCATTTATATCCAATCTAGTCCAAAATCTAAAGATCGAAAGTTATCAGTCTTCGTGTTTATCAAGTGGCGCCATCTGTAGGAAACCGTTTATAAACTTTTTTCCGATCTCAAAGCAAATCACTCTCTTTATATGATAGCCACATCGACTTTCCTTTCATGGTTCAGATAGCTTAAACTTCTAAAAACCTTCAGTGATGGATGATCCCCAAAATGGCAGAAGTCACAATACCGATCCTTCACCAAGCCACCTTGCTGGAAACAATAACCAGGAAACTCCACCAGCCACAAACATAAAACACTACCCTCTATCCGAGAGCACCTTTCCAAGCCCTAGAATACCTCTTCAAAAGTGCCCAAACAAATCCTATCCTAACCACACCATAACAAACCTCAACTAGTGCACCTCCTAGCTTATCACCAAAAATCCAGAATGTCATTCTAAGCGCACTAGCTCCATTCTTACAACTCCTACAAAACCAGAGTCCTCCGAGACAGTAGATAAATGAGACCATGACAGTCGACCCAGCCAAAACTACTAGAGCAGGGCTCTTCCAAACACCCGAGGGAGGGAGAAAGGAGGGGATGAGGGCATCAACCAGCAGATTAAGATCAGAAGTAGGGGCTGTAGGAGGTAATCATGTGAGTTTGGTCGACAGAGTAAGAGGAGAAGAGGAGAGGCGAAAACAAAGTGGTCATAATGACGAGAGAAGGAGTTCAATAGACTCTATAGAGCCTAGGGTTGAAGTGGAAGAGGCTAGAAGGGAGAGGAGAGGGGATCGCTCTAGGAGAGAGTGTGATAGGATTCATTAGGGGTCATGATCCCAAAGAAGGGAGCACGAGGCTACAAGTTGGGAGCCAAGAGACATGGGAGAGATGGTGAAAAAGTGTGTAGAAGAGCTTGGGGGAGGAAAGAGATCCGGAGACAGGAATTTAAGGTTGGAGTTGAAATCCCCGTTTATCGAAAGAGTGACAGGTTATCAAATGCCAAGTAAGTTCAAAGCTTCGAATATTGTTAAGTATACCAGATCCACGGATCCGATGGCTCACATTCTTAACTACAAACATGAAATAGAGCTTCAAACTATAGACGATGAAGCACTATATAGGGCCTTTCGGGGGTCGCTGGGCGGATCAGCCATGAAGTGGTATGATGGTTTGAAGGAAGGAAGTATAGAAAACTTTCAACAGTTGGCAGAGAATTCATAAGGAGATTCGCAGTTAAAATCCCCATAGAGATGCAAACACAAGCTTTAGAGCTCATTAAACAAAGACATGATGAATCCTTGATGAATTTCCTAACAAGGTTTAATGTGGAGGCCATGAAGGTAACTCATTTGAACCAAGCCAGAGCAATGGAAGCTCTGCAAAAATGCACAACACATGTAGATTTCTTTAAAAAGCTACCTCAAACATGTCCTAGCCAGAACTCCTAGCGTTCTTGAAGAATTCCATTATTGCCCCTTTATCTTTCATCCGTTCTACTAGCTGCTTTACTTTTTCTTCATAGAGGGTCATCTCTCCTTCCCTTGTCTTGTATTATCCCTTGATGTGTCCCACCATTAGCGAAGAATCGGCGTACACATTCAGAGTTTCCATTCAGAGGTGATCAATTTGGCTTAAACCTTGTATTAGGGCTACATACTCCGTTGTATTATTGGTGTTTCCAAACTCCAATCTTAGGGCATATTCTAGGAGGACTCCATTTTCATTCTTCAGTATTATACTAGCCTCATTTCCTTCTGCACCTTTAGCTCTGTCTACATATAGATTCCATGTGGTTCCCTTTTCATGCTTTACTTTGCCTTTTTCTTTTCCCCCTTCCTCTCTTTGGGTGTCCTGATTAGGGAAGGACCACTCGAAGATGAAATTTGCCATTGCCTAGCTTTAATTGTGGCTCTCGGGTGGTATTGAAGCCTATGTGCTTCCAGCTCTATAGACCATTTCAGCATTCTTCGAGATGTCTCTGGCTTATGGAGGACCCTTTTGAGCGGATGATCTACAACCACCACCCCTTGAATTTCCTACAAGACAAAACCAAAGCATACACAATTTTTTCAACAGGTCTGTAATTCAACTCTACCCTTTGAAGGACCTTGCTGAAATAATAGATGAGCTTCTAAATTCCTCCTTCCTCTCTGAGTAATACTGAGCTCACAGCATAGGTCGAGGCTGAAAGGCATATCTGCACTTCATCTCCTGTGAGAGGCTTGCTCAAGACCTAATCTAATGTCAGAAAGGCTTTCAAGTCATCCAGTGCTCTTTGACAATCCTCTGTCCATTCAAAGTTTCCATTTTTCCTCAACTTTTTTATGAATGGCAGGTATTTTTGGTCTGACTTTGACATGAATCTATTTAGTGCCACTAGCTTCCCTGTCAGCCTCTATACTTCTTTCAAGGTCTTTGGTAGGGACATGTTTAAGATGGCTTGCACCTTATCCAGATTTGGTTCGATCCACTTTTCACTCACTTGGTAGCCTAAGAATTCGCCCCCGGGATGAAGAAGACACACTTCTTTGGATTTAACTTTAGGCTATATTCATTCATCACTCCAAACACTTCCTCCAAGTCTTGAATATGCTCTTTAAATGTTTGACTTTTAATGATCATATCATCCACATATACCTCCAAGTTTCTCCCCAGTTAGTCCTTAAAGATTCTATTTTCTAGTCGCTATATGTGGCCCCCGCATTCTTCATCCCAAAGGGCAAGAAAGTGTAGCAATAAGTTCCTTTTTCTATGATGAAGGAAGTTTTTTGTCATTCTCTAGGTGTATTCGAATCTAATGATACCCCTGCTTAGCATCCAAGGAAGACAAGTACATGTATCCGACTATTGAGTTTACCAACTTATCTATAATGGACAAAGGGTAAGAGTCTTTCGGACTTGCTTTGCTAAGGTTTGTAAACTCCAAACACATCTGGTGCTACCCGTTAGACTTTTTTACCAGGACTATGTTGGCTAGCCATTATGGATAAAGGACTTCTCTAATGAACCCAACTTTTAAGAGCTTATCCACCTCTTCGTCAGTGATTGCCTACCTCTCCGCCATGAAACACCGATTCTTTTACTTGATAATCCAGTATGAGGGGTCCACATTCATCCTGTGAGTTATGACTTCCGATTTAATGCCAGGCATTTCTATTGAATACCAAGCTTTGTCCTCCTCCTTCTTTCCCCCTGAGAGGTTGGCATTAAGCCGGAGGCGTTTCTAGGGCATCTTATCCTGTACTGGGAATTCTTCCAATTTCTTCACTGGCTAGGTTCTCTGGGGGATCTGTTCTCGCTTACTTATACCATGTCTACTTCCTTCTCTTCTATATGGATCATGGTCCGCCTTTTTCTTGTGGGCACCACTATACTTTCTTCCTGAAGAGTCTCGAATATATCCAGGTCTGTACCATCGGGTAGTGGGATTCAGACCCTTCTCCTTCTGATATTTACATCAACATCCAAATCATACAACATGGGTCTTCCCAAAAAAATATTGTAGGCCATAGGGACTTTTACTACCACGAAGGTAGCCATCAAAGTTACTTCTCTAAGCACTCTTCCTAAGGTAAATGGGACTGTAATAGTTCCCACAGTAGGAATCATTGTCTGATCCAGGGTACATATGTGGTTTTCTAACTTTGCTAGGTCTAATTCTCCCATCCCCATCTTTGTAAAGGCTATATTAGATAGAAAGTTTACAGAGCTCCCATCATCCACAAACGCTCTTTGTACATTATTGTTATTGATGATAGTGGTGATGACTACCGGATCCACCCTTGGCCTATATTTCCATTCTTCCTCTTCCGCGAGTCAGTTAGTCCCATTATAGAACATGTATTATGGTTGTTCTTTCCTTCGACATAGGGCTTTTATCTTGTTGTAGCTCAAGGCGACTTCAGACGATCCACCTATTAGACAAGGTACATTGCCTGCTGATCGTAATTGATAACAAGGGCTCCATTTCCTCTGTTCGCCTTGCTTGTGCCGGCTTAATATTTTTTCACAAAGCCTTTTCAAGTGGCCTTATTTGATGAGTCTCTCTATTTCCTCCATTAGCATTCTAAATTCATTAGTGTCATGCCCATGGGTGGCATGAAACTTGTAATATCAGCTCTTGTCCTTCTTATCTAAATCTCCCCTCAGGGGTTTTGACTTCTGCTAGATATCTTTATTCTAGAATGAGGCGAATACCACCTGCGGGGCTGCTGTCAACATAGTTAATTTTGAGATATCCATAGTGTTCCAGATTCCACTTCTAGTCTTCGAGGTCGAGCTAGTTGTCTCTACTTTCTCAGTGGTTTCTTTCTTTCTTATCTTTTTCTTAGGCTCTAAAATTGCCTTTTTTACCCTCCGTCTGGCCAATTGGTTGTTATTGTAAGTCTCATCCAGACGAATGTATTTTTAGGCAAGTGTCATAGCTGCTTCTAAAGTCTGCGAAACTTTTCCACTGAGAGCCTTGAAATACCCATCATGGATTGTACCATTTTGTAGGGCTTCCACAGCTCTGGATTGATTAAGCTTGGTTACCTTCAGAGCATCTCTATTAAATCTGACTAGGTAATCTCTCAAAGACTCTTCTTCAGACTGCTTGACTTTCTCTAGAGCCTGAGTAGTCATCTTTGAGGGTATACTTGACTTGAAGTGCCTCAAAAAGCTCCCTGCCAATTGCTCAAAATTTGTTACACTTCCTGGCTACAACCCGCAATACCATTTTGTAGCAACTCCCTCTAGGGATCCTCTAAAGGCTCGACATTTGATGGCATCGCTGGTGTAATATAGCTCTATGTCATGCTTATAGTCCATCAGATGGCTATAGGGTCAGGGGAACCATCATACTTCTTGATATTTGGAGCTTTAAATTTGTCTGGCTTGCGATCTCAGTAATCTCCAGAACAAAAGGCAATTTCAGGCCTAACACCAAGTTTAAGTCTCCTGGAATCCTTTCCTTCTTATGGTATATCTCCTATGCTATTATCATCCTCACTTCATTTCTGAGTTTCTTCTTTGCCATCTATTCTGCCCCTCCTTCCATGTGATCTTTCTGGGGACTCCCTCATGTTACTCCCCCTTCTCTCGCGGTGGGAGTGTGCAGCCACTTATCTAGTCCATCTAAAGGGTCCTCTGGTACTACTCTCCAGAGATATACTTCTCCTTCTACCTCTTCCCTTACACCCAATCTTTCTCTCTCTTTGTGCAAACGTCCTCTGCCACTTCCCCTTTCAACCCTCTCTCCTCTTGTGACTCCTTTCTACCCTATCCCCCCAACATTTTTCCCTATCACATGCTTAATGACAGATCTCAACTTGTTCCCCCTCTAGACTCTCCCCTCCTTTCCTCATCTCCTCCCTGCCCCTCTCTTGCACCGTTCAAGTTTAGGTGTCTATTCACTCTCCTCCCATTGGCACCTTCTGGGTCAATGGGATTAAGGTTTTGTGGTGGAGTATTTTCTAGAGCTTTTTCATCCTGGAGTAGGGTGGTGAAAAGTTGGACCGCTTGGGGTAAGGTGGCTTATAGGTTAGCTGGGGTGGTTAGGGTGGAGGTTTGTGCACTAGTTTGTATTGGTACCAGGGTGGCATTTGGATGAGAAAACTTTATAGGATTTGGGTTAGTCTTAAATTTTCTGGTGTAGGGATTATGGCAGTGGGGTTTAGTGGAATTAGAGAGGTACTGGCAATATTTCTAGGGAGTATTTGGATGTTATCTATAGGATCTTTCTCCATGTTATCTCCCATTCTTGGACAAAAGATTATAACTTGTATCTTCAGAAAAAAGAACTTTTTGAGCAAAAGAACTACCTTAAAACTCATATGAACAAAAAAATGAGATCACCACAGACAGTGCCAATTAATGGGTTTAGCCTAATCAACAATACTGGTCTTAAAGTAGTTTTTGGGTCTCGAACTTAATGGGCTTTGGTTGGGTAGCCTGTAATCACAAAAGACCAATTAAAGGGCCAGGCAACACTCCAATGGTCAAGTTAGTTCTTCGTAGTGGAGAAAGAATCCCTCAAGCTTATGCTTGAGAAGTTTTACAGAGGAAGAAGAAGATGAAGAAGAAGAATTTGTTGAACATACCTGTAATCTGAGCATGGAAGGCCTTATATAGTGATCCCTAATATGGTCGAGTCAGAGATCGAACGCCTATGGATATTCCTTGGAGAAGAAGGACGTTGGATCAAAGATGGCTGTACTAGGAGTGAGATGTCCTATGGTGATTGGTCAATCGCCCCAGATATCCTCTTTTGTCAGCGTCTGCCAACACGCTAAAATGGTAACATGCAAAGGAGGCAGTTTCCTAACGAATGTGGACTATGTCAGGATACGTGCTCCTATACTATTGTACTATAACGATTGAGGTGGTTTGTCGTCTTGTGTCCCAAGTTCCCAATAGTCTCGATACATCTATAGTCAGATATTCGTGATCCGGTGATGTAGTCCAATATCACGCGGTCCACTGGCTCCCTTAATTCATATGGGTGAGACTAGTCCGACAGTGAAAAGCCTTTTGCTTCCTTTAGGCCCTCTTTTAAGTCTGTCCTTAACCTTATCGGGTAGCCCGATTAATCGGACCCTTATCAGAGGTTAATAGTGACTTTTTTTTGCCAAATTAATAGTGTAAATTTCAAAGTTTGATGTACTTTTAGTTTGATTATGAGCTGATATCATAGGAAGGGAGTAATCCATAATATAACTTTTCTTATGTTCCTTTGTTTTAAACAAATAAATCTTACTTTATTTTAATAGATCAATAAGAAAATAACATGCAGTTAAATATTTTAAAAAATAAATTATATTAATATGTAATAGCATATTACTCAATAAAAAATATAAATATTAATATAACATGAGATAGAATTATAAATGTATACACCTAAGAAATTTATAAAAAAATAGCTTGATTTATAAAAGTATATAGAAGTAATTCATTTTTTCCACAAAAGATTGATTTTTTTTTTGTAATTGTGATTTTTTTTTCTATTTTTTCGTTAATACGTGAACTTTTTCTTAAAAACGTGTTTTACACAAAAAAAAAAGTCATATTTTAAAAAAATTGAAACATTTTCACAATAAATATTAATTGTGAAAAAAAGGTTTAATTTACAAAAAATAGAGTATATTGTAATTGTTCACAAAAAAAATTAATTTTTTCACAATTATGAATTTTTTTTTAAAATTTTTTCGTTAATACACACTTTTTTTTAAATATTTGATTTGTACAAAAAAAATTCATATTTTCGTAAAATTGAAAATTTTTTCACAATAAAAATAAATTGTGAAAAAATGTTTTAATTTATGAAAAAATATAAAATGGATTGTAATTTTTCACAAAAACTCCATTTTTCACAATTGCTATATTTTTTTTTATTTTTTCGTTAATTCATGAGTTTTTTTTTGTAAATATGTGTTTTGTATAAGTGGACTTGTAAGTGCAAAGATGTTAAAACCAACTTGCATAAAAATAATTTGATTAAGCTAAGTCAAACAACCACTTTCTTATAGACACTTTACAACTGGACTTGACCTGTGCCTTAGCATCAATTCTCCGACTGATGTTTGTTTTCAAATAGACTGCTTAACTTTTGTTTTATTAGCTTTAATTTAAACTGACATCATTATCATTCTTACAAAGGGGGCTACACATTGATCCCATTATCTATGGATGAGCAAAACTGAACTGAAATTGAAAAATTGAAGTGAATCAAAATTATCAATTCGGTTTGGTTTGTTGAGTTATATGGTTTGTTTTAATTTTTAGAAATCAAAATTATTTCGATTCAGTTTTGTATGGATAGAAAAAATTTCAAACCGAACATAACTAAATAAGTATTATTATATAATAAAATTAATATTATAATTTTTTAAAAATTATTAGGATAAGTTACTAATATTTATGTTATATTTATATTTAGTATTTTAACAATTTTATAAATAATAATGTTTAGGTATAATATGTATAATATTTATTAAAATATTATATAACTAAAAATAGTAGTAAAAATGAATATTTCAATTCAAAATGAATATTTTGGTTTGGTTCGGTTTATTAAAATATTGAAATATTAAAACTATTTAGATTCGTAAATCCTAACACTAAACCCTATCTTTGATTCGTTAATTTCTCTCTTAATATATATATTTTTAAAAGAGATAAAAAATACTTTAATAAAAATACTTTAAAATAGGAATCTATTAAATTTTATATTTTTACTAATATAAAATGTTAGAATTTAAAGGTTAAAATATAGTCTCAAAATATAAAATTGATATTTAGTTAGACACAGGGGTACAAAATAATTTTAAGAAAATTTCTTAAACTTCTTGTGTTTATGATAATTTATTAAAAACATTCCTACAAAAATTTTGAATTTTAATTTGAACAAATATTATGAATAGATTCATATAATTCTTATTAAAGTTAATAGGTTCGTACTCAGATAGACTTATAAGAGGACAAGTTTAAAAATCCACTTGCATAGAAATAATTGGATTGTGATAATCTAACACTCATTTTTTTTTTAAAATTATAAGCACTTCGTAAATCTTATCATTTTTCCAATTTGAATTTATTTTCCAATACGCCCACTCGAGTTCAACCGAATCTAGCATGTGGCTTAACAACATTAGTCTGATTGATGTTTGTTTTTGAATGGACTGGTAAGCATTTTTTTTCTTCAACTTTAATCGATATTGTTATCATCAATCAATACAACAAGGAGGCTTAAATATGGATTCTAATATCTAAACCATTTTTATTCTTAAACCCTAGACCTTAAATTCTAAATACTAAAATCCTAAACCCTAATTGTGAACGTTAAATATGAATCCAACATTACATTTTTTTAATATGTTTTATTGATAAAGAGAAAAAAAATTAAGGTCAAAGTTTGAACTTAAAAAATTAATATCTAATATCTAACTTATTCAAATTCATAACTCCAAACTCTAAAATTTTAAAATCTAAACACTCATTTTGAGCGTTAATTTCTTTCAATATATAATTCATAAAAAATAATTTTACTAATATAAATTAAGAGAAATGAAGGTTTAAATATATACATAAATAATTTTTTAAGAAATGTAAATAAATAAAATAATATTTAAATGAATTACATAAATTTAACATATAATAAATATATGATATTTATTTGAGAAATAATTTAAATAGTTTAGTGACTTTAAGGAAAAAAAATTAATAAAAAATAAAATTATATTAATTTAGTTAGGTTTGGTGCCTCTAAGAACAAAAAAAATAAATAAATAAAAAGAACAAAGCAATGAAAAAGAAACTTAAAAAAAAAAAAACATCGAACCCAAAACCAATTATATACTTGACGTATTCCCAACCACTCCATCCAACCAATTTTAGCCTAGTAAGCATCACATGATTTTATATATAGATTAAAACTGGCAAGTCCAAAAAGTCTCATCTGCTTTTTCACTGTCAAAATCCAAACTCAGTTCTTTTTTCTATCTCAAACAGCGTTTTTATTTTTCGTTTCTTTTCCAAAAACCGTATTCCCCTTTTTCATTTCTCAAACTTTCTCTCTGTTTCATTTGTAGAAATCCTGTATGTAGTTCATTTTTTTTTCTGGTTTCATCTAGTTCAATTTTTTTTACCTGATTTCATCTCCAATACTTCATTTTAAGTTTGAAAAAAAGAAGCCGTAAAAATCAATGCATGATTAGTTATTTGTTTAAATTAAACACATTTTTTAGTTATTTGTTTGAAGTAAAATACATTTTCTAATATAAGATTTTATTTTTTATTTTTTTAACCTATTTAACAAGTTGATTATCTACAATTAATTTTAATCTAAGGATTGAAAAAAAAAAAAAAAAAAAGATTACTTTGATAAAAACTAGTATGTAGTGAGACCAATTTAGTTGGAATAAATAGAAAGGAAAAAAATATGTATAAGCTGTACAAAATGAAGATAGTTTTTTTTTTAAAATAAAAATAAAAATAAAAGGTCATAATAACATGAATTTGACAATCCTCTAAATTTCATTAATTTGATTCATTTATAGAATGGAAGCTTACCTATTTCAGGTTTTGTGCTTTTGTTTCTATGCCTTTGCCTGGAATTCTGATTCTCAATTCGTAAATGATCCAAATTATTTGTTTTGGATGTTTCCTTTAGAAACACATCAACCTCATTTTGATGGAGAGCCATTTGTGGAAACACATATTGAATTTAACATTTGGAAGGCATGCTCTAATTGCTGGCCTACTCTGCAGAAGCTCTTGCAAGTGAGAGTTGGTCATTAAACAGTTGCTATGCGGACCACTTCAGGACATCTAAATCCTAACCACCCACTTGATATGCTCATCAGAGGACAATGTCTGGTTGTTGGAGGTGAGATGAGTATGATCATTTGGTGGTGATACCACTATATCATCCTTATTGTACTCCTTTTTACTTATGTTGATGAAGATGGAAAAGAGGATTGTTATAATCTTGTTTGTTTGTGAAGCTTAAGATAGTAGAGGCATCAGTATCTTCAGGTGATGATAATTCTTGCATGTATGCTGCCCAAAGTATGTGGTTCATTCTTTGAACTTGCTTTGTTGCCTGGCAAACTTGATCATGTCTTCAATCCGTGAATGGGAAGTATTTCTGCAATAAGTAGTATGTCTATAGTTACAAGATTAGTATGCAAGAAACTTGTGCATAATATGAACAATGACATGAGACTTCTGTGTCTAACTATGGACAAAATAATACCCACTTGTTGTAAAGATATTTCTTATTTTTTTACTAATTAATAAAAAAAATGAAAATTATGATCTTTTGTATGTCTTAATTCCTTGACTATTAGTATTAGTTTTGTTAGGTATTGCATTAAAAATATTAAAATCTTTATTCGCATATAATTGAAATAGTCGGAACGCGCCAGCTGTAACTTGTCATATTATAAATTAAAAAATGCTACTATCTTTTAGCCTTTTAAATTAAATATATATTAAATTTATATGACTTTTCTAATTTGGTTTGCAATTACATATATCTAAAATTCTAAAATTATAAAAAGTTAATTTTGACCTATCATATCATAATTTAAAAGATGACCATATTTTTTATTACTTTTCTAATTTGGCGTGCAATTACATGCGTCTAAAATTGTAATAAGTCAGGTGTGACTTGTCATATTATAAATTAAAAGTCCATACTATTTTTTAATCTTTTAAACTAGATATACATTAAATTAATATTACTTATAATATTTGGTATGCATTTACATGTATTTAAAATTATAACAAACCAGTTATAAATTGTCTATCTGTATAAGAAATTATGCATATGGTATCACTTAATTTTATAAGGAAAATGTATCATTATTAAAATTGCTCTACTAAACCTATAATTACTATACAAAATTTCTACTATCTATATTCCAAATTCCAATTTACTATCCTGAGATAAGAGTAACACTTCAATTGCTACCCTAGGCTCTTTAACAAGGTTTTTAAAACCGGA
>CAOJBK011392641.1:0-10269 GCA_948294925.1 Codiaeum variegatum | reverse complement strand
CACGACTAAATAGGAGTTCTATAAAGATCAATAGCAGCATTAATTCTCATGAAAATAAAGTTAATTTGAAAGATGGAATCAAACATATTGCTCCGAAAATAATGCCAGGTCAACTTTTATATGACAGCTATACTCATGATGTGTATATTGTGTGTAATTGCCAAGCTTTTTAGCTTTGTATATATACCGATGATTAGGGGTTTTGCTTTTGGTTGAAGACATAGGAGGAGGACAACTCTATATTCTATAGAACGAAGAAGCTACTCATTCCTATCTCTTAACTAAAGGTGTTTTCTATTGTAGGAGGCATGCATCTATGTCCAGGATATAAATTCAATACATCAATGACAATGAGGATGGACAAGGCATGTTCTGTTTGTGTGCCACATAAGGGCATGTTCTGTGAAAGACTTTTCAACAATAATCATGAAAAAGGAAAAGAGATATATGTAAATGGATGTGTAATGGCATTTGCCTGCAGCTGCTAGTCAGCAAAAGGCACTTTATTCTTCCAGGAAACACCAGGAATTTTATGTGAAAACTATTCATGTTGCTCAAGAACTCGTATTACAAAATAAAACACACAGGTAGGAAGTTATAGCATAGAGAAGGCTAGAGAAAGTCTCGGATCCTTCCGATATAAATCTTCAGATAAAGGGACAAAGAACGGAAACAACAAACACAAATTTGAGAGCACAGCTCTAAGGTAACAAGTATTAGATGCATGACCAAGAAGACGAATATAGGATAAATTACCTGCAGTTTAAGATTAAGTTTACGCACAATCTGAAAGAGCTTTTTGTAGCCACTCCAGTTATAAACTTGTGGAGCATGGCCCTCTACTATCCCCCACCAGCAATCAATCATAACACCATCAACATTAGCTGATTTCAAGATATTTAACTCATTTTCAAGACCTTCAGGATCAACCAGCTCACAATTCATGTCAATGACACCTAGCTGCCATCCTCCCGTAAAAAACAAATAAACATGCAATTAATAATCGGGCAAGTATTGAAATGCAGCAAATGATTCTATATTCTATGAAATAACCGTATTCAATAAATAAAAATTAAACTGAATCACTTGAATTGTAAGATTCAAAATGTTTGAAGCACCAAAGCTCAGTTCATTTGGAAGATGAAAAAACATTAACAAAACAAGTGATACTCACAGGTAACATCACATATACAGGAACATAAGCTGTTCCAGTAAAATCTCGCTCTTCCACCTTTCGATGTTTCTCCTCGACCTGCCAAAAAACACAAAAAAATTATCTAATTAAACATTTCAATTTCTCTCTAATCTCGTATCAACAATTTCAAACGGATCATCAAAACAGCGAGTGCAAAAATTCAATTGAGACCGTTTATCATATAAACTAGAAAAGTCAAATTTATTCAATGTGATAAGTCTTACCTTCGTTTCTTCAATATCATCCATAGAACCATCAAGCAGAGGATCAGCTTCAGTTTTTTGCCCTCTATCTCTCGCCACAGCTAAATTTCTATACTGAACACCAAACGACACAAGACTACCTCTAAAACGACACGAATTAGAATCCAAAGAGAAGCCGCGAAATCTACTCGTAGAAGCTGTAATGGACTGTGTTTGTGATGATGGAGAATCCACATTACAAGCCTTCACACAGTGTAAAAAACGAATTGATGAAACCGCCATTTTTAAATTATCTTCGATTGTGTAGAATTAGAAATGAAAGAGATTTTCATGATAGGTTTTTGAAGAGAAGAGAAGTAACGGAACTCCGTGTAAGAGAGAGTGGCGGGTAAAGGAACTCCGTTTTCTGTTGGTTTATGGATCCAAGATATCGTTGAGCGAATCGCGCTCACGGTCACGCAAAATCTATCTGTTGCCATGATATTTGTGACACGTGGATATTATGTCCAGTCATAGACATACACGTGGAATACCACGTGGGTTTATTGGCATGGGATAATAATCTTATGGGCTCCATTTTTGGATAAAAAGGAAGCATCCATTTTAAAGTAAGCCTAGCCCACATGCCTTCATTCTTGAGATTGAAGAGTTATTTTTTTTTCAAAAATTTTATTTTAAATATTCAAATCTATTTTTTATCAAACAAATATTTATCTATAAAAATATCACTATAAATTTTTTTTATATGATTTCTATTATATTAAATTCTTTTATAAATATAATTACAATTAATTTTATTTTAACAAATTAAATTAAATAAATAATAATTATCATTAAATCATTCAAAAATAAAATATTTAATTATAGATAATTTAATCAAATAGTTATAATATAATAATATTTTTAATAGATATTTTAAAATTTTATCTCTTTATCTTTATAAATAAGTTTAAATAATTTATTTCAATATTAAATATATTTTAAATATTAAATTTAAAATTTTTAATTTTAATGTATATATATTATATTACATTATATATTTAAAGTATTATAATAATTAAACATATATATTATAAAAAATATATAATTCCACTATATAAAAGGGGATAGAACTATACAAAGACTAGATCAAATATTTAGCACTTTTCTTAAAGGAAATTTTTTTTAAAAAAATTATCATCTAATTTAGGTCAATTACAAATAAAGAATATGAAAATTTGTCATATATTTCTTTATCATTTTAAGGCATCCATTAGATGGTAATTACATGGTACATAAGAGTCAATCATAGAGCTGACATATGTATCCAAATTAGTACTGAATTTGCAAAAGTCTTAAACTATAAGATATTTTATTTGTAATTGGTCTAAACCATAAGTCATTTCTTTAAACGATCAACTTTTATGCTAATGGAATAAACAATATGATATTTTTTAAAGAAAATAAATTATGCATGATCCTATTTGCATTTAACTTTTTTTTTTAAAGTAAAGGGAGATTGAACCTGGTTCTTTCGACCAAAGATGCACTTTACCACTAGTCCAAATTTATGATTTCTTTAAATCAATTTTAAAATATTTTTTTTTATTTTAAATTATAGAGAAATATATCCAAATAATCTACTAATTAAGTTTTTTTTAGTGGAAATAGACCTTTGATTTCATTAATTTTAAATCATTTTCATGAACATCCAAAGAAAAACATGGAAAGCTATCAAGCCATTCAAATTGAGAAGTAGCATACTTCCCTTCCCTAGCTAATGTGTGAGCTAGCATATTTGCTTGCCTTGGAACATGAAAGGCCTTAAAAGGAGGAGACATAATATGGTTGATATCATCGAGAATAAAATCCACTTGAGTTAATCTTTAATTTGGCACTCCAATTTTGCTTGCAATCTCCAAATAATCAGTGTGAATATGAATTAAATGTAGCTGAAACTTTGCTGCCGAGCGAAGTGCCTCCTTCACTGCAACAACCTCCATTATTGTCAGGGAACAATTGAAAGAAAGGGGAGCAATCACGGCTCCCAAAACCTTGCCTCTACTGCACCTCAAGACATCACCAAATCATACCTTCTGATATGCAATTGAAACGTTGGCATCCACATTCAGATTGAAAGAATCGTCAGGAGGTGGTCTCTAGACTTTTACAATAACAGTAAGGAGCATAACACATAGAACGTTTGTTGTTTTTGTTTAGTTCAAACCATTCACCCTCCAAAAATCATTGAGAGATAGTAAAGTGTTGTGGTTGGCACGACAGGGGTCGATTGCTTCATCATTCCACAACTTTCGGTTTCTCACCCACCAAACACTGTCAATAATTGCTTATACTTTTACCAAATCAAAGCTATTTATCACCTTTGAAATCTCATAGAACCATACTTGAACAGACTCCCAAATTAAATTATTTAGAATATCAATACCAATAAATCTCCATCATTGTTGTGCAAAGGTGCACTTGATAAACAAATGTAAATCGTCTTCGTCATTTTCTCCACATAAAGGACATAACAAAGTAGAATGCCTTTAGATTGTAGCCTCACTTTGGTTGGGATAAAACGTTTACAAACACACCACACAAATAACTCCTATCTATCTTTCTTGGATAGGCAATCTCCAAATGCTTCTCCAAACACAATCATTCACGATGGATGAGGCTACATATTGCTGCACAATTTGAATTTGCGTCCAATAACCGGACTTCACCATGTACTGCCATTCTTCGAGTGAAACCAGCTTGTAACATCACTACTAGGAACCAACAGCAATAGAATCTGCAGAATGGCTTCAGTGTCATGCGGCACAAAAAGCTGAGAAATTAAATTCTCATTCCACCGCCCATTGTTAAAAAGCTAGTTCACCCAAGTTTTATTGAGCAATTGTCGGATTTGAGACTTATGCCTTTGAAACTCGAAGGAATCGTAATCCATTTATTAAACAAAATATCAATGGCATCTCCATTAGTAACTCTCCATACTAAAACTTATTAAAGAATAGGAATTGAGGCTAATATGCTTCTCCATCCATAACTAAAAACTCAAAGAGCTTGAGCTTGCAAAATGCTAGAGTTCGAGAAGTATTTAGCTTTAAATATGCTAGACATCAACATTGTTTCATTATGCAAAGGACACCAAGTTTGCTTTATAAGCATAGCAAGGTTGAGAATCGAAGACTTAAAAATCCCATCCTTCCATCCTCTTTAGAAACACATAGTTTGTCCCAATCAGTCCAGAGAACTCCTTTCCTCCCACCTTCAACACTACTCCACCAGTAACTATTCATAATTTTCTGAAGGCAATCAGTAGTAGAAACATGGTTTTGATAAATACTCATTGTGAAAGCAGGACAAGCTTGCATTACCTCTTTCACTATGATGCCCCTACTAGCCATTGAGAGAGTTCTCGCTTTTTGTTATGCAATATTTTTTCAAAATTTACCCCTCAAAGGACCAAAAATTGTTTTCTTAGAGTGACCCACCACTAAAGGCACCCCCAAATAATCTCCAGTGAATAAAGAATTGATGATGCCCAAAGTCCTAAGAAAAACATTCCTTCTATAACTGCTAACCGACATAGCAAAGAAATAAGTGGATTTGGCTGGGTTTACGAATTGCCCAAAAGCTGCTTCATACATTATAAGAATTCTCTTCAACTCCATAGCCTCGTAAGGGTTTGCTTTGAAGAAAATTAAACAGTCATCTGTAAAAAATAAATGTGATGATGCTGGAGTAGTGGATGCTAACCTGATTCTTGAAAGTTTGGACATAAAAATAGCTTTAGATAACATATTCGACAAAGCTTCTACACACATGATAAATAAATATGGTGAAAGCAGATCACCTTGCCTCGCCCCTTTACTATGCTCCACTTCACCAATTGAAATACCATTCAGATTAATAGAGTATGAGAATGAAGTCATGCATCTCATAACAAAAGAAATCCACTTTTTTGAGAATCATAGAGCATTCATAACAAAGCGAATGAATGACCACTCATGCCTGTCTTAGGCTTTAGACATGTCAAGCTTCACAGCAACCGACCCCCCACAACCTGCTGAATTGGTTTTTAGAGCATGGAAAGCTTTCGTTCACAATAAAATGTTATCAGAGATCAATCTTGAAGGAACAAAAGCGCTTTGATTCTCCGAAACTAAGCTTGGAAAAATAATCTTCATTCTGTTTACAATAGCCTTTGACACTAACTTGTAGATCACATAACATAAATTGATAGGTCATAGTTTAGTCATCCTTTGGGGATTTTTAACTTTGGGAACTCAACACTAGATTAGTGCAATTGAAATTAATAGGAAACTCATCCCCATTTAATATGGATAAACAAGATGAGATGACCTCTGGACCCACTACATCCCAGTAAATCGAATAGAATAGGCCAAGTAAACCGTTAGGACTAGGAACTTTACTACCATCCATATTAGATAATGCTATTGTGATTTCATGAGCAGTTAAGTTTTGGAGAAGTTGAGAATTTTGGTCAGCTGAAACTTTACTTTGAAAAAAATTTGAGAAACTCTAATCAATGTCACAACCATTATAAGTAAAAAGAGAATTAAAATAACCACAAGCTATCTGAGCCATACCATTGAAATCTAAATGCCAAACATCATTGTCATCATACAACCACAAGATAGTACTAACTCGATGGCGTTGGGTAGATACTAAATGAAAATATCTGTTATTTTTATCTCTATTTTAAGCCATTTACACCGAGAACTTTGCTTCCAAAACACCTCCTCCTTTTCAAGCAACTCGTCTAGCTCTTTATAAGCTTCTGCCAACTCAATTCCATGAACATTAGGACCAGCCTGTTTCACTTGCAGAATTTTCTGCCTAGAATGAGTAATCTCTTGCAACAATTTTTTAATTTTGCTTCACTCCCACCTCCTAACATCTTTCATCATTACCTGACTTCTAGCCATAAAATCATGATGGTCATGAACAGACCAAGCTTCCTCAACCCTCTCCTGACACCCATCTTTTAGGAGTCATAACGCTTCAAATTTCGATGAAAAGACTGATAATAGCTTATGTGCCGTGCGAAGCAAGGCAATGAAATTATCATATGGTCACTCGCTATTATTTCAACATTATGAATCGAGTAAAGGGGAAATAAGGCTTGCCAATCATGAGAAGCTAAAAACCTGTGGAGCCATTCTTCAATAAAATTCCTCAATCTTCTATGACCTGCCTATATGAACTTATAACCCTCATAACCCAAATCAACAAGTTGAACCTCCTTTACCACTTTTCGAAATGCATCAATCAATTGCTGAGGAACGCATACCTCTTTGCTATCTAGACTCAAGAAGTATTTGATATACCTAAATTTGGATGTACTTTCTTGAGCAATTTATGGTAAATTTTCACTAAATTTTAGAGATTAATATCAAGTTGTTTTATTTATTTTAGTTATTTTTCTTTTGTTCAATTTTATGTTTTCTTTTAATGTTTTTTAGTTTTTGCAAGTAATTTTAGGTTTAATTGGAGAAGAATAGTGTTTGAAAATCGATTGATAAAACTTGAAATCAAAGGATTGATGTTTGAAGCTTTTTGGAGGTGAAAAAGAGTGAAAAAAAATAACTTTTAGTTGTGCATAGGCGGTGTTGAAAATTCTACACAGATTATGCTGAAAATTCTGAATAGGCTATGTCAGAAAATTCAAAGTTATCCAAATTGTGAAGAAGTTTCTACACATTCATGCTAGAAATTATGCACAGCTGTGCATAATTGCACCTACGAAAATTACAAGATTTTTCTCTTTTTTCAACTTTTGAATGGCATTTTAGGTATGGAAAAATCTCTAGAAAAATCTTAAAATTAAGAGATAAAAGGAAGCCTCCATCATCTTTATGAAATCATCAATTCTTGCCTCCATTCAACAAATATAGAGATTCTTGGAAGATTGTGATTGGAGATTTATTTATTCCAACCTTCAAAAGTTTTTATTATTTGAACCTTATTATTGTCTTATTTGATTTTATTTATTTTATACTATTTATTTTATTCATGATTATGTTTAGAATATTTGTTGGATTTGATTTTTATTATTCTAAACATGGGTAACTAAATCTTTAATCTAGAATTTTAGATGTAGTTGCTACAATGATTTATTGTTCTTGATTTGTTTAATAGATTTGGATTTTTCCAATTGAATGTCTTTAATTGATTTTATACATAAAGCTAGATTTACTTGATTACTAAATCTTAAATTTTAGAGTTTATTTCAAAAATACAGGAGTTGAAATTTAAACTCAAATCATAGAATCAATTAACTTAGGGAAAGTAATACTTAGAGATAAGATTACTCTTAAGAGACATTAAAAACTAATTTCTAAATTGCTTAATGAGTTTTTTTATTACTTAGTATTACAGGAGTAGTTATTAGGGATAGATTGAATATTGGGAAACTGACTCGGGAGAGTTTTTCTATCTAGTTAAGGGAAATTAGGTATAGCATTCAAGTGAGAAGAGAGAATCAAGAAATTAAGTTGAAGAATAATAGTGAGTTGTACAATGAACCCCAAATCCTAAATGTTTGCTATCATTAGATTTTATTTACTATTTACAATTGCTTATTTAGTTTAGTTTCTTGACTTGAATTTGATCGTTTAAATAACAGTTGAAAACCTAAAATTGGTACTTGTAATCCTTCCCTTGGGAGACAATACTCTATACTCATTATTAAACTATAAGAATGATATATATACTTGCAGATTTACTCCTATCAAGTTTTTTGCTCCACTGCCTGGGAAGACAATTGTGCAATACCAATAGTAGTGAATAGATTATTAATTTAGACATTTTTTTATTATTTATTTTATTTATTTTTAATATTCATGGCTTATTATAATTATCAGTGTGATTGTTCTTTAAATTCTTATCCAAGTTAGGCATGGGAATATCAAGGAAATTGGTTTTTCAATTATGAATATTCTTATCATAATGATTTCCAAGAGGATTATGGATGGAATGCACCACAAGAGTGTTTGCCATTTAGGGAAAAGAAGTTGTCCATTGAGCTTGCAGTAGAGAATTTTTTAAATTCTACTACGAATAGGTTTGATGAGTTAGAAAGGAAAGAAAACATATTAGAAGATAGATGGGAAGCTAAGTTAGATGAAATAATTAGCCACAACATAAATATGAAAGAGTGTCTAGAACAAATAACTAGTTCATTAAACATAAACTTCCCAGCTCAAACGAAAGAGAATACTACAGATCAATGCATGAAAATTCACTTGTGGGATGATGAGCACTTAGAAGAGGAATATGTTGAGAAAAATAGAACATTTGAGAGCATTGAAGAGAAAAATGCTGGAAAAAAAAGCATGAAAATCCCATTCCACCAAACATTCCATTTCTCTTACCTTCTGAAGAGTATGAGACGAACATATTCCCAATACCCACATCCACTCCTCACACATTCCAAAGGCAATCATTTGAAAACCTAGCCACAAATGACCTTACACCATTATCACCTCTCCTTAAATGTGTACTTATTAAAGATTCAAATGCAGTACTTGTGTTTGTATCTTCAAAATTTTCTTTGGAGAGGGAAATTAGTTTTGTGGAGGTATTAGAGAAAAAGGTGAGTGAATTTGGATGGAGTATTTCATATTTGCAAGAAGTGGATGAGGTAAATCATATGCCTAATCTTTTGGAATCTAAGTTCGAAATTCTCATGTTAACAAGTCCATAGATGAAAGTGTTTGCGAATGCACTAAAATGTGAAAGGATGAGCATTACAGGTGATCAAGCGATAAGAAAATGTTATTTGAGGTTTGTGAAGAAAATAAGGATATGTAAAAGACAAATGATTTGTCTAATTTTCTTTATTCTAATTTATGGAGTTTGATATCACAAGACAATATTGATTTCCATGGATGGAGATGAATAACTTTAACGTCCAGCTAAATGACGTTAAAGAGGCGCATATTGGGAGACAAGCCAATTTTTATAAACTTTTCTTAGTTGATTTTTTTGTGTGATTTTTTTGTTTATTTAGAAATTTTTATTCATAATTTTTGTGTGTTTTTCATTATTGATTGTGAGTTTTTTTTTAAAAAAAATTGATTTGGAATGTATTTTGTAGGGTAGCACAGTCTAATTTAAAAGTTTGGCACAGGCTATGCAAAGAAAAAGCTACTACCTAGTGCATTCAAGATCAATTTTTGCACATCCTGATTAGCACACCCTGTGTCTAAAAAATCCTTTTTGCCATTATTTTTTTTTTTTGCCTTTTTCGTTAAGTTCTTCCTTTTCTTCTTTTAATTTTTTAAAAAATTTTGTTTATTCCTTTTTAATATCAGTTATGTTAAAAAGAAAAAAGAAAATTTTCAAAACTTTCCCCAAAACTGTGACAACGCAGCCTATCATCTTCTTCTTTCTTCAACCTCACAAACCCTAACCTCCATAACCACCCGTGCTACAGCTCCAGACGCGGGCCGCCTTGCCCTCCTCAACCACGGCCCTATCACATCCCAGCCATCCGACCTTCACAGATCAACCCGTTCCCAGCTTTTCAGTCCTTCGCAGAACCGTCCGTTCACTGCCAGCAGCCCCGGCCTGCCCAGCTCCTTCTTAACCCTTCACAACCCTTTGACCCGTAAACAGTAAGTTCAACCCATTACAATAAACTCCCGACCCGTTTCCTCTCTTCACAGACATCTTCGACCCAAGTCAGTCTAAACCCGACATGTCTAGCCATCAACCTTTAGACCCAGCCCGATTTCAACCCATCAGAGCAGAAAACCCCTTCAACCCAGACCTTCATCCAACCTCGACCCGAAGTCAGTCCTTACCTGATACTGAATTTTTCACACGAATGTACCTGATACGAGTCAGTATAAAATG
>CAOJBK011392252.1:0-13062 GCA_948294925.1 Codiaeum variegatum | reverse complement strand
CACTAGTACTAGAGCCATCTTCCATTATGACACTAGAAGGAGAATTATGTGATCGGCAAGAGGACAAAAGATCATGATTACCTATCATATGATCTGACAATAACCCATTCTAAATTCGAAGAGGGTGTATTGGTTTTACCTAGTTTAGTAATAGTAGCTCTAGGATGAGATGAACATTTTAATGTTTTTTGATATTCGAGAAATTTAGCGTACTTGGCTGCTGGTACTTCAAAAACCTTAGAAGCTAATGCAATTTGATATTCGAGAAATTTTTTATACTCAAATGCAGGTACTTCAAAAACCTTAGAAGCCATATTTCCTTCAATCACAACTATGGATGCTCAAACAGCTCACAAAACTTAAAATCACTCAAACTCCAAAACAAATAGAACTGAAGCAGATTGCAACTATCAAACAAAGCAGAGATGAAACAAAGAAGATCGCTATTCCGGAAACGAAACGATATGAAATAAGGACCAAACGCAAAAGGGGTCTGCACAGGGACGTCAGAATGGAGTCGACGCCGGAGAAGAAGATCTGCTGCCGAAAGGATGTCCCACACGCTCCCACGCGCCGATGCTTGAGGGAAGAGTCGGAACTTCTGTCGGCGCGTGTGGCTCACTCGCGGCTCTGCCGGCAACCGGACTCTCCAGAAATGACAATCGACGGACGGCGATTCTCTTGGTGCAGGCGGTGTCAATCAAACGTCACTCTAAAACAGTGACCCAAAAACCCAAAACAAACATTGACCAGTGTCCAAAAATACAAAGCCTGCCAGGCAATTTCAAACTAAATTTTCTCAAATTAATTTTAAAGTCAACCCTAGATCAGAGTTGCTCTAATACCATGTAAAATAATGTGTTTCTATATTTTCACTTGTATCAAATTGATATACAAGATACTATATATATACAAACTAACTAATCCCTAAAATCAAGCCCCTAATCAATCCTAATTAATTACATAATCATACCATATCTTTAACAATTATGATTATTATTATTATTATTATTATAATTATTATTATTATTATTATTATTAAGAATAGTTTTCTAAACTCATGTTAGGGTTTTCATAAGTTGCAGAATGAAAAGGAACCCAAAATCCAATTTTCTAGATCAGTATAAATTTTCTAGAAACAACAAACTTGACAAAGACTCCAAGTATAAATTCTCATAATTAGCTAGTCCCGCACCAAAGTAAAGAAGGAGAGTTGCGTTAGGTGACATCCAGCATAAATTTGGTCAAGTCTCAAGGTTATGGATTTAGCTAATATAAATGTTGGCCTGTTCTCTACTTACTACGCATCAGAGCTGGATTTAGTGAGAGATTTGCAAAAGTGTACCCCAATATGTGTTAAATGGGCAATAACATCGAAGTCAATCAACCATGCAACCGACGTGCCATCCAGGTCAATCAACCATGGAAGCCGTATTCCTCTCTAAAGCTTGATGGAGAAATAAGAGATACGAGGAAAGACTTGCATATGGTTTTCATTGACTAAGATTTATATATGGTTTTTATTGACTTGGAGAAGTTTTATAGATACCCTTCCATAAGAAATTTATGGCAGATGATAATGTGAGGGATATCAATTAGGTACATACAAGTATTGAAGGACTTGTATGAAGGAGTAACTAACAATGTGCAAAGTTGGAGAAGACACTAGATTTTCCTATCTCATTTAGGATACATCAGAAATCCACATTAAGCCTTTACCCATTTGGTTTAGTTATGGATAAATTAAAAAAAGCATATACAAGACGAAAACCTTAGTGCATGATGTTTGTAGACAATATTGTGTTAGTATGTGAGACAAAGAAGGGAGTTAATAGAAAGCTAGAACTGTGAAGAACTTCAGAGTCTAAGGGTTTTAGGTTAAGTAGAACCAAGATGGAATACATGTATTACAAGTTTAGTGAAAGTTGAAGTGCAGATAATGAGGGAATTAGTTAGCTTGCAAGGAGCATCATTGCCTCAAAGCACCCACTTTAAATATCTAGGCTTACTGCTCCAAGGGTATGGAGGCTGCGAGGAAAATGTTAGCCACAAGATAAAAACTAGGCAGTTCAAATGGAAGATGGCCACTAGGGTTCTATCTGAAAGCAAACTTCCCAATAAATTGAAAGGAAAATTCTACTGTATGGCTATTTGACTAGATATGCTATATGGTAGTGAGTGTCTGACAATGAGGAGAGCATATATTGAAGATGAGTACTGGAAAATGAGATGGACGTGCGGTTATACTACAATGGACAACATAAACAATAAAAGCAATAGAAATAAAGTGGGAGTCCCATGAGAACAAGATGAGATGATGGAGATTAAAATGATTTGAGCAAGTAAAATAGACCAAGGGAGGCTTTTGGGCACCTATGTTGCTTGGACTTGGGTACAGGTATCCAATTCGGGGGTACATATGGAGTCGGACTTCTCCCCCAAAATTAGGATATGTGAACACAGCTTAGAAGGATCCAAAAATAGGATATGGGTACAAGGATAATCATATATAACATTATAATTCATTTTTTAAAAAATAACAGATTTTTACAATTTGTCAAAAATAACTATTAAATGTTCAAAAATTTATGTTAGATATTGAATTTCATAAACACTTCTTTTTATGATTGAAGATAAAGCAATAAAATGATAATTTTTAAATTTAAACATTTAAAAAAAAAACTAAACTGGTATTTTAATTTCGTAGCTTTTTTTAGCAGTAATTTCTAGTTTAAATGATAAAGGACTACTGTCATCCATGCACACAGCCTTAGCATGAAAATCATTTCCAAAAAAAAAAAAACAAAATATGCATTTGAAGTTTACTAATAAATACTACTAACTAGCATGTTGCCCTAAAGAAGAAATTAAATTATAGCCTTTCATTGGATCTATGAAGCACGGACTCGGATACGGGTACGGGTGCGGGAAACGGCATTTTCTAAAAAAATGAGACACGGGTGTGGCTGGGACACAACTAATTATATATATATATATATATATATATATATTGTAATCAAAATTTTAAAAGATATAAATTATAAATAGAATTCATAGTTCATCAACTCATATAATTAAAATAACTGCAACTAATTGAAAAAAAGAAGGAAATAGAAAGAGAGAGATCGAGAGAAAAAGATTGATGAGAGTTCCAATTTAAAGAAAAAAATATTGAGATAGAGAAATTCTAGGGTTTCATTATTTCTTTTTTTTTTTTTTATAACATTTTAAGACTTTTTAAAAGTTTTTTACAAAAAAAAATCCAGTTTTTTCAAAATTCCCTTGTCCCCGCTGTGTCTCCATATTAAAAAAAAAAGAGGGGACACATATTTGCCGTGTCCCTGCCGTGTCCGTGTCCCCGGAGTGTCCGACATGCATACACCAACCTTTTAGAAGTGTCCATGCTTCATAGCATTGGATAAGTGTCCTACATGCAATATAACATTAATTTAACTTCTCTTATACCAATCACTTTTTTTTTTTGAACAATACATAATGAAGTCCTTTCATCATCTCTTCTCTATAATGAAGGTCTTAGATTAACTGATTCAATTTTTTTTTGAATGATGTTATTGATTCAATTTACCTCTTTCTTAGTTCAATGAATTGGTACAACATCATGCTATCAAATTCAATACCTAAGAATGCTTTTCGATGAAACCAATTGATAACACATTTCAATCTTGTCTATGAAATATTATCAACAATTATGAGACACAAATCTGGACGTGGATAGTACATATAAAAGAGTCCTCAAATATACGGTTCATATATTGTTTTAGTTTTTGTTGACAACAATTAACACCACATACGTAAAACATTCTATGTCAAAATCATGTTGTATTACATGTAACAACATAATAAGCACATACACAGAACTCATTGAAAATGTCGATTGAAGGATGATACACTATCTATAGGATGACATTGTTGTGTCTCTCTTGATGTTGATTTCAATGTGCTGTGTGTATGTGTGCGCGCGCGCGCCAAAACTCCAAAGAGAGTCATCAATGCCGGTGAAAATATGCACTAGAAATCATGCCACAGCTTAAATACATTTTCTTAAACTACAAAAATGTCTGTTTTCAGTATGAAATAACCAGAAAAATTGTAGGTTGTCCTTGATTGAGAAGATGTACCCAGTATTACTGCAGTTCAAGAAGATGAAGAGAACCAAATATTTCATTTAAGCAAACAAACAAGTACTAGTGCTTGCACCAGAAAATTAGCATTGCATAAATTCATTGCTTATCAAATTTGCTTCTCAAACTTGTGAACTCACAATCATACCAGCAGCTCAGTACCAAAAGAAAAATTATTAATGTTTCAAGTCAGTTACCTTGTTAACATGCGGTATGGTTCTCGAAGGTCCTTCGTGACCAGATCATCAATTAATGTGCCTATATAACTACTTTCCCTCTCAAGAACAATGAGAGGCTTACCATCTGAATGTCTTGCAGCATTTATACCAGAAATCATTCCCTGCAAAATGTTATGAAAAGTGAGAGCCTTTGCATTACTGTCCATTGACGAAAAGCCCATTAGTACTTCTCTTTGATGAAGAATGATAAACAGATTAGACAGTAATACAAAGTATGTAAATTGTACAGCAATTCAAATGAACACCCTTCAAAAAGATGGTTACCTGTGCTGCAGCCTCTTCATAACCTGTTGTCCCATTTATTTGACCAGAAAAGAAAAGCCCCTCAACCTTCTTTGTCATGAGAGACCTAGAGCACTGATGGGCAGGCAGGAAATCATACTCCACAGCATATGCAGGCCTTAGCATTGAACAGTTTTCAAGTCCAGGCAAAGTTCTCAAGAGTGGTAACTGTAGTCTTTCAGGCAAACCAGTTGAGAACCCCTATAAGGAAAATAAATGACCCATTTAGTGAATTCTCAAAGTTATATATGGCAAGATACAAAAGACATGGATGAGGTGTCCATATAATCTGTTGATTGCTTGTGTAATATGAAAATTCAGTACCACTAGGCAAATGGTCAAGATGACTGCAATAGTGCTCACAACAAATCAAGAGAAAAATCATTTTACTTTCTACATAGAGTGTGAAATTGACACAACCATGAAAAATGATTAGTATTTGTTAAGCGTTTTTAATTGAAAAGGCCAAGACTTCATTCTTTTAATCGTCTAACCAAGTTTGGAGATGCTGGAAAGCTACTTGCCGATAGTCATATCAGGCCAGTCTTTTGACTCCCGTGAAGATAATTGTACAGTTTCAGCACTAAATCTTCAAATATCTATACAACTTCCCATCCTTCTAGCTTCTATGATCATGACACCAGTCTCAAAGTACCACTTGGAATCAACATGAACAAGGAATTTATAACATTCGCAATGAATTTATGGTAGAATTAATTCATGCACAATTATTCAAACTTGTATCCCATATGTTAAACCTTTTAGATTTGAACTGAATCCAAATAGACATTGTGCTTAGGACAAAAAGAACATTGAATTCAACATTCTCACTTTCCAAAATACTGCATGCAGTAGTAATAGTAATAGTAGTTATAATAATAGTAATGCCATTTTTATAGAACTGGTGTGGAGTTCACTCAGCAAATTTCATTAATTTTTGGTGGAACAAATTTCACGGATATTCATTTCAAAGAATTGGAATCATGGAATTCCAAATGAATGCAATATCAGCACTATTTGTGTGATTGACACTGAAACTGGACCATGAGTCCATAAGTTTCAAATTTTATTTTACACAGATACAATTTGCATTTACTGTATACTCTTTTATTCGAAAATAAGTGGACAAGAAAATCAACAGTTGTTGCCAAAAGGGATCCTATTTTCCTTCTCATGCATTTTTTATCTATTATTATTTTCCTCATTTTCACCACTTCAGAAAGAAACATGAAGGTACTAGATACAGACCTGGACATATAGCTCAGGTACATTACGACCCTCTGGTTCAAGAAATATCTGATGCGATTCTTTATCTTGAAATCTCACAATCTGAAAAGGAAAGATATATTGACATAAACGGAATATGCGACAGAAAATAGCCTCATATGATTTCATGATATAATTGCACCACAAAAGTTCACCTCAAAAGTAACATGACTTTATGATACTTTCTTCAGTTCAAAATTTTAATGGATGTTTTGACAAGTGTTAGAGAATGCAATTTGTGATGCGTCTTTGGAGGGAAATTTTGGAATTGCTCAAAGTAGCAGAACTATTAGTGGGTTCAGGTGATAGGTGTGGTTGAAGTTGAACATAAAATCAACAAAGTGTGGCTTAAAGTTAAGCAAGGGTGGGCTGGAAAAGTTAGCTACAGTTGTGGTTTTCTCACTAAAAATTTTGTGCAACATAGACTAAAAATAAGCATAGGAAGAATGAATGATGCATAGCCAGCACTAAAAGGTTCATTTACAAAACCTAATGCTTTCCCAGGGTGCAAGGCACTTGTGTTTGAGCTGAGTTTTCTGCCCTCCAAAATCAAACATGGAATCAGAGCTTTAGATGATATTTAAGGGTGCATGGGTGAAAGAAGTAAGGGAGTTGTCAGAAAGGAAATGTCTGCATTGAAAATGAGTAACAAAAAGGAAAAAATTGCTCCAGGTTGTAGCTCTTTTTCTTCTGTTCTCAGTTCTAGGTTTGTTCTCTCTCTTCCTTCATCAATCTAACAAATAGTTAAATTTCCATTCGTTTGGTACAAAATGAAGTAAGGTTTTATCAAGTTTGTGTCGTCGTGAAAATTCCCCTATCTTGAAGGGTGAGAGTTAGTAAGTCTGTGAGAGTAAAAATCTGCCATGGGACAAGCAAGGCCATAAACTAAAAATCTGTCAGACAGATGAACAAGTCAATAAACTGATAAGTTTATTAAATGACCACCTAGGTTGCATAGAGTCGGGGACAGAAAGGGAAATGGAGATGGATTCAGGTACAGGAGACGGCAATTCCAAAAATGCAAGATATGGGTACAGCTAGGATACGGTTAAAAAAATGTATACAGGTCATATATATGCAGGTATGTCATTAATTAAAAGTTTCCACACAACAAAAACAAACATTGTTCAAAACTCACATCAGGGGCACTTTTAACTTTGGGATGCATCCATGAATCAAATCAAATCAACAACACAATCTCTTCAAATTAAACAAAAATTGAACAATCTAATACGAATAACACTGCTACCAAAGACCAGTAATATTTTTTTTTTCTTTTTACTTTGAAAACAAATAATATATATATTTATCTAATACAATCTGTTCCTTTTTTTTTCCTTAACTTAATGAAAACAATATAATATTCATATCTTTTCTAATCTAGAGAATAGTTTTCATACTAGAAGTCGCCAAAGAAAAACAAAACCCACTATAAATTAAAAAATAAACTACTAGTCGTGGAAGAAGAAGAAAGAACAAAGGTTAATCTTTGTAGTCACCAAAAAAAAAGGCATCTAACCTGAAACAGATTCAATCATGAAGAAGAAAGAACAGGTTCAACCAAGAAGAAGTAGACTTACAGCTTGCTTGGATGGTTGGTAAGGATCATTAAATAATGGAACGGAAGGGAAGGGTAAGTAATGGAATGGGAGGGGATGGAAGGGGAAGTGTAGGTATATACATACCCTTGTTTGGGAGAGTGGTGGAAAATGAGGTGTAAATAATGGAAGTGTAAGTACGAAAATGACAAAAATATCCTTATAATTTAAAGTAAAAATATTTAAAATGAGGGTAATAATGTCAAAACATATTCATTTATTTTGTCTTATTCTCTTCCCCTCCTTTACACCCCAAATTGGAGTGTAGGGAAAATGGAACTTTGAAGGGTAAGGTTTACTCTTCCTTACTCTTCCATTCTATTATTTACCCCTCTAAAAAATATGTTACTCCCTTCCCAGACGTAGGTAACCCTCTTCCCTTCCATTACTTCCCCTTCCTTACCCTTGTCTACCCCTCATCCAAACAAGCTGTTAATAGGAGAGAGGGACGTCGCTGCCACTGGAAGAGGAGCCCACTCGCCTCGCCTCTCCGTGCATTGAAAGTCAAATGAGAGAGGTAACAGAGAAGAGAGGTGGGATTTGCCTGGTAGCTTATGAAATGAAGATCGGGTAGCCTTTTTTTTTTAACTAAAAAATAGACAAAATCGGTGGCATTTTACTTGAAATGTTTCTCTGGCCGTCCCCAACACGTATCGCCCGTGTCTCTGCCGCATCTCACCATGCAGAGACGTCCTCACCACGAATCTGGCTATTTCCTTTCCTTTCACGTATCTGGTACGGAAGACGCTACCCATGCAACATAGACGACCACCATATCCGTAAACTGAAAATTCTACTGATAGACCAATGTGTCCATAAACTGAAAATCTTGTTAAGGACCTATCCAAAAATTGCTAAAGACTTGCTGAAGGGCATTTGTTGCAAGTTCTGTTTTCTTGTTCAACATGAAGCAGCAAGAAAGCAAGAAGAAAATAATTAGATGAAATCTGGGGATGCTTTCAGAAAAGTAAGTTACCCTCAAGAGTTATCCTTTAAACTATTCTATCAATCAAAGTGTTAGTGGTGTTGAAATTCATGAGAATGTAATGAATGATGAAAAAAAAAAAAGTCAAGTCGTCAGAATCCAAGTTCATGTTTTGTGGCTCCTGCAAATGCAGGCAAAGGTTCCAAAAAACAGAGCAGAGTTATTATGGTTCAGAAAATAATTTCTGACATGATTTGATGGTTGCTAAGGACATGTTTCTATGAGAAAACGAATCAAAGAATAGTGATGAAGTTTCAGACATCAAAGTTTGACAGTTCAGTGAAAAGCTAAGGAAAATCATGCTCAAGTGTTGCAATTCTAAGAAGCAAGATTGCAGAAATTCTTAATAAAGCAAGTATATAAAAGGTCTCCAACAAATATCTCAAGGAGGGGTACTGCAGAGTGAAATTTTTGTGATGACCCTTTGACGGAAAATTTGAAATTGCTTCCGCTAGCAGAATTTTTATGGGTTCATATGATATGTACGGTTAAGGCATGAACCAATCAAATATAGCCTAAAGGTGCATTATTACTCTGGAAAAGTTAGCATAAGTTATGCTCTTTTGTACTGAAAACCACTTGTAACCTATTCTATATAAGAGTTAAAAAGGGAGAGAGAGATGTAGTCAGCCAAGCCAGCCCAAAGAGGCACATTTAAAAACATGTCTCTGCTCTCTGTTGTGTGATCAGTCAGCCCCAAGAGGCTCAGTTACAAAAACGTGTCCTGTGTGTGTGCGGTCCCCATGTTTTTGCCAACTTTTCCACCATCCAAAATCCTACTCATTGGATTATCGTTCCCATGCGAGCAAAGATGAGGCAAGGTTGATTCCCATTAAAGTAATTTACTCAAGGCCCAATGTCAAAAAATAAGAACTAACTAACAAACAGATCATTTTACTAAGTTGCAATGGTACACGAACCTTTCAAAAAAGCCTGTTGAACATTAATTGGGCTAATTAGTTGCAATTATATTTATAACCACGAGTCAAAAATAAAGAAAAAGGTGATTTCCCAAAATACCTTCAGATCCAACCTCTCGACATCCCTCTGTACTTTCTCATCAATTTTTTTTTTTTTTGCTGGATAATGGTTTATGCTCAGCAAATTTTAAACTAGTGGCATGTTATGAGAAATATGCATGATGTGCTTAACCAAAGTTCATGAAAAACTAAAAATAAATAATAGAATGAGAAGAAGTGGCATTTATCAAAATACATTCTATTCAAGTACACACAAACAAAATGTAGTATTTCTGGCCAAAAAAAGAAATTGTAGTATGAATTACAATCTATCACTGTAGAATAATGTTTCTGATAGGATCCTTGTTGCTAGGTATGAGACTTGAATCGGGTTTGAGCTCCAAGCTCTTGAGTTAGCTTTTAGAGGTTTGGTTCTCTAAGGTTTATAAAATTTGGTATCAAAGTTGAATGCCATTTGAAATCAAGTGGCACAGGAGGTGCACTGTGATTCCCACATTAGAAATATAGGTGTCTTTCAAAATCTTACCAACTAGTAACTTATGAATATTGAGCAGTCTACTTGCGTTTTTTTTTCCCATAACAGAGTCCTTTTGGCAGATGACCCTATTTTAATCCAAACTAAGTACAATGAGTACACGTCCAAGCAAAGATGAGTTTTAACAACCTATAATTCTTTGATTTGCTTCATAACTTCCCTAGAAATACAAATGCTGAAGGTGAAAGTGAGGAAAGAGAGATGGTATAGCTGGGGTAAGAGATTTAAATAGGAGGGCAAATAGGAATCTCTGAAATCTACTTATTAGTTCCCATACAGAGTCGTCCTGGCAGATCCATTTTACTCTAAACCCAGTATAATGAGTACATATCCCAGCAAAGATGAGTTTATTTCTTTGATTTCTTTCATACCTTCCCTAGAAATATGAATGCTGAAAAGGGAAGGAGAGGAAAGAGAGTCGGTGCAGGTGGGTGGGAAAAATTTTTTTCTTTAAATTTGATCAATGGATACAATTGCAACTAATTGGCCAGATTAGGGTACCATACACTATTTTAGAAGGCTTGGATGCAATTGCAATTTCTTCTTTCTTTTCATAATCAGGACTGAAAATGACTGGTATTCTACCTAAGGTCAAGGTGGCCCTTTTAACTTGGGAATGAAATTTGAGAGAAGGAGGGAGAGGAGAAAACTGAAAAGACATGTCTAAGGGAAATAAAGGCATACCTTATCCTCAATAGAAGGGCAGTATCTTGGCCCCTTTGCTTCAACCCACCCTCCATAAGTGGGAGTTTCATGTAAGTTATCCTTTATAAGCTGATGAGTAATTTTTGTGGTACGTGTCAGATAGCAACACATTTGTTCCCTTTCAATGTGTACATTAGGATCAAAACTAAACCAGCTGACCTGTCAATCATCAACTTACAATCAGAATACTAATACAAAAACTGAGTGGCTAAAAGAAAATACGACTGTAAATTCTGCATGACAAACATGAGATTTCGAAATAGCAGTCCAGTTTCAACAAAAGGCATACTAACAGTCTGCTAGCAGCATGATTGACACTAATATTAGATTCCAATTAATTAACACATATTGGGATCATATCAGATGGACATCATGCACGTGACATCTTATTTGTACTAATGTTGCCTTGCCAAGTGATATATCATATCAGTAAGCAAACAAGGAGAGCTCAAATTCTAGTGAAAAGTTGAAGTAGGAGTCAAAGACAAGCGACTGGGAATAGATGTTACATTATTGCCATGGAAAAAGAACATAAATCCTGACATGGTCATCTATTTGCATAAGCAATCTGTGAAGAATCATTTGGAATCTGATATTATGAGAAGCTAATCTATTGAACCTACATATGAGATAAAATGGAAGGACCTCATCATCCCCGTGCTGAGGTTCCAGTACAGAAAAATCTACTGTACGAATGTCCACTCTTGCTGGTGTCCCAGTTTTTAATCGATCAGTTTCAAATCCAAGGTGTTGCAAATTCTCAGTGAGTCCCTGTGAAGCTGACTCGCCAGCTCGTCCTGCAGGCATAGAAGTTCTACCAACCCAAATTTTGCCACTCATAAAAGTTCCAGTAGTGAGAATAACTGAAGGAGCATAGAAAGACATCCCGAAAAAAGTGCCCACACCTTCCACATTGTCATTCTTTCCTAGGAAGATATCTGTTACCATTGCCTCTCTGATAGATAGGTTTGGAGTGCTGCAAACAAATCATACTGATTATCATATAGGCAATCAGATATTCAGAATAACAGCACACAATGAAAAGAAACTAGTAAAGGAAAATAAAGATTGCTGTTTAACTGCAGAATGAAATTAAGATATGGGACACGCATTCTACTGAATGAATAGAAGAAAAGTGATGTAGATTATAACACAAACTCTAGATAAATATATACCAAGAAAAAATCTTATACCTGAATTTGGGATGTTAAAGTGATTATTTTAATTGATGAATTAGCAAGGAGGTTTACAAAGTTTATATACATGAGACTGTACATCATATAAGGTAAGCTATCTAATGCTATCCCTATGATTAAGGCTGTCATCAAGTCCAAGATATCCTATACAGCTATCATATCTCTACATATCTTTACACTCCCCCTCAAGCTGGAACATAGATATTTATCACGTCTAGCTTGTTACACAAACAATTTACTCAATTCTCATTTAAAGATTTGGTGAAGATATCTGCTAACTACTCTCATGTCTTTACATGCCCAATAGATATGAGACCTTCTTGTATCTTTTCACGAACAAAGTGACAATTAATTTCAATATGCTTAGTCCGTTCATGAAACATTGGATTACAAGCTATATATAAGGCAGCTTGATTATCACACCACAACTTGGCTAGCATAGATATTTTAAGATCAACTTCAACTAAAAGTTGATATATCCAGAGAATCTCACAAGTAGCTTGCGCCATGGCTCTATATTCAGATTCTTCACTAGATCGAGATACCACAATTTGTTTCTTGCTCTTCCACGAGACTAAATTCCTCTAACAAAAACACACTAGCGTGTGGCAGTTCTTAGGTCAACTTTAGATCCTTCCAAATCTGCATTGAAAAAGCACTCGATATTGGTGTGCCCATGATTTCTATATAGTAACCCAAGACTTGGAGCTCCCTTCAAATAACATAGAATCTGTTCTAAAGCTACCCAATGTTGAACTGTAGGTGATGCCATAAATTGACTAACGACACTAACTGAATGAGCAATGTTAAGTCAAGTCACTGTGTAGCTTAGCAATGTAGCACCCCATTGACTCCCAATTTGTAGCTTAGCAAAGATGGTGAATTATTTGAAGATCCTGAAAGATACAGGAGATTGGTTAGGAAGCTAAATTATCTCACAGTAACTTATCCATATATTGCCTATTCGGTAAGTGTAGTAAGTCGATACATGTCTTCTCAAACAGTTAATCACTGGAGAGCTGTAGAGCAGATTTTGTGCCACTTAAAAAGTGCACCTGGCAGAGGTATCCTTTATGGCAATCATGGTCATACTAGGATTGAGTGTTTTACAGACGCTGATTGGGCAGGGTCTAA
>CAOJBK011391307.1:0-11488 GCA_948294925.1 Codiaeum variegatum | reverse complement strand
CATGAAAACCCAATGAGATTTCAACCAAATTCTTATTATCCTTGCTCTAATTTGGGATGATCATTCACAATCCACCTTTAAAAACCTTTCTTGGTCTCTTTTTCTAAGATTCTCAGCTCTTTTCTAAGGTTTCTGAAGCCCTAAAATGATTTCAAATGAAGTTAGGAAAGAGTCTCCTAATTCTAAAATTTTTCAGCTCTTATATAAGTGCCAAAGTCTTGTCACAGGCAGCTGTCACGACCCATGCCATTCCCCGTGACAAGCCTTCGTCATTTATGCCTTTGGTTGAGAAGTAGAGAGCTCTCATGGTCCCTGTCATGACGTGTGATGGGGCCAATGAGAAGCTTTTATTTCTCTACATCTTTTATCTAGATTCTCTCATGAGCGAGCTCCTCTCTGTCACGGCCCGTGCCGCCAGCCATGACAGACCACTACCTTACATTCCTCAAGAATTCTCATGAGCTGTCTCACAACCATGAGGCAGACCATGAGCCTTCACTTTTCATTCCATTTTCATGCATTTTCTTCGCCTTTTGAGCCCGAACCTTGAAATGGTTCCTCCTAGTTCCGGAATCCAGTTGATTACTCAGAAATGACTGAAAACACTAGAACAAACACATTAAATTCAATTTATCTAGTAAAATTCACCGAGAATATAGGGTAAATTAATGTATAATTTGCTAGTTATTACCTAAACTTCCCATTCTTCTTGATCACCGAGACTATATTAGAAAGCCATTTTGTGTAATCCACAGGTCTTTGACTAACCTTTCAATTTCTTACTTGATCAACTCTTTAACTTCAGTTGAGATTCTCCTTATAGGTTGCTTAAATGGCTTAAACCCTAGCCGCAACTTGTGTTCAACCAATTCCCTAGCCACCCCTGGCATCTCATTATATGTCTAAGCAAAACAATTTTTATATTCCCTCAGAAGAGCCACTAACATATCTTCAAACTTAGGGGACAATTCAGCACTTATAAAAATCAATTATGGGTCAACCTTTATCCATAAGTTAATTTCCTTTAGGGGATCTTGGACTTCTGTAGGCTTATTTTGGAATTTTTTGCTTGCTAACTCCAAGATTATTGTGGGATCTTGACTTTCATCTTCGTAAATACACTCTATCAAGCAAATGTGCTCCCAAAAAAAATTGCGGAGCTTAAGAATCACCTTTTTCTACCTCTTGGAGATCTTATCCATAGATTACTATATAGATGATGCTCAGTCAATCGCTCGAACTATCTTTGGCCGAGACATTTGTTCAGCTAATATAATCTTCCTATCTATCTTCTTTTCTGGTGCAAAGAATAATGGCTTGGCTTAGCATCATAATATATCGCATCTAAGAAGTGAACATCCTGCTCGAAGGGTTAGGGTCTACATGTACAATTTCCATATAGTCATCTATAAAAATGATCAAAATTTGGTGCATACTTGAGGGTATGCAGAAGTTTGAATGGATCCAATCCCTTCCAAGCAAAAGATTATAGTTTAAATGAGCATCTACTACATAGAAACCCATAGGTAGAGTTTCCTACCCAACTTCGAGTTGAATGACTACAAATCCTTTAGATAATTCCATCCCGCCCCCTCCCCCCTACCCCGTAAAGTCATGCAGGGAGAGCTCGACCCTTTCAAGATCTTAAAAGGTCAACCCCTACTTCTTGAAAGTATTTAATGGCAAGATGTTGACCCCAACAACATTGTCAACCATGAATCTATTTATTGGGATCATTTGCTTCATCCTTGATGTAGTGAGGGTGAGTATGATTTGTCAGGCTTCCTTGGGTCTGTTTTATAATTATGGACAGTGGTAGCTAAGTCACTTTGTCATCAATTTTAGCTTCCAGGACATCACCATCAAAGGTAGCTTGCTGACCTAGCTTAGCTTGGAATTCCTCTAACAGCATTATCTCCATCTCTAGAACCACCTTAACTTATGGGATTAGGATTATCGTGACCATGTTGATGCTCAACCTCTTGATTAGCACGGGCTCTAGTTCACTAACTTCTTCCTTGGCCAATCTTGAATCTTCGGGGAGCCTATCCTTCAACCAAACTTCATTCTTCACCCCCATTGATGTTTATAGTGGCTATTTTATCCTAAGGGTCATCTATTTAAGGCTTCTCTTCTTGAGGCTTCTTCTCATCCTAAGGCTTTCTAGGTGCCCAACATTTGGCCCTTTTTTCTTTGAGGCACGTCTCATCATATTCTCTTCTTTCGTCAATACTACTAAGGATCCTTTGATCTCTAATGACCAATTTTTGTTGAACCTTTTCGTATAGAACCTATTTATTGGCTTTCATTTTTGCTTTCCTTCAAGCCTCTTGTCATTCTTTTTCTTCACAAAACTTGTCTTCTCATTCCTGTGCTTTTTATCTCTTCTCATGCAGATCTTCCCTCTTCTTGGGGTTAGTCTGAGGAACCACCTAAAGTCTTTCCATCTACTACTACCTCTGTAATCTCCACTTTTGAGTACTAGTTAAAATCGACCTTTGGCTCTTTTTTTTTTTTGCTTTGGCTGATTTAGAAGAAGACATTGCTCGAGCTAGAAGCATGAGAATTGGGTTGATGTTGCTCTCACTTCTCAACTTGCTTCGACATGGGCTTTAAGGTCTAAGTCACCTTATTCTCTGAGGGAGGAGGCTTTACCTTAGTTACCTCTACATAACTCATATCCCTTTATTTCTCAGGGAATTATAGTCTCTGTTGGACTGGCCTTTTAGGATATTGTAGCCTTTGATGCACGGGGTGCTTCTCCTTATCCTTGGTCATAGTTTGCCTATTTTTAGGAGCTTGAGGCATATGAGAGATCTCTTTCCACTTCAAGACCACCTCAAATTCCATTTTGCAATTAGGACAAGTTAGGAGAGCTTCTCCACAGCCTGGATCATCTTCTTCATGATCTGCGTTCTGCATGATTTGCCTTTCCAAATCAATTTTTATTCTTGGGCAATCAACCTAGTTCCCTTACTTGCTAGGCCCTACAGGAGTGATTGTAACCATCCCAACTTTGATGCCAACCTCAGCTCCCTACTTAGAGAAATAAGTGGTTTCGATAGCGGCAGACTTGCCATTACTTAGGAATAAGACCCTACCCTCTTCTATGGCCTTTTACACCATGTTCCTGAAACTAATGTAATTATTGGTTTAATTCCTATCCACATTGGGCCACTTGCAATACACCCTCAGTCGCTCTTCTCAGGGTGGAATAACATGTCCGACACTCAACTCAATCTGACCATCTTTCAATAGTAGGTTAAATATCTCTTCTGCCATTGAGATATAAAATGAATACTCTTTGGCCAACTTGTTAGTTTCTTGCTTCTTCTTGTTCTCAAGTTTGAGGGCAGGGCAAGCATAAGGATTCCTAGATTTCAACTCGGCCACACAAATATCTATCTCATCATCCAACTTTGAATCCTCTGCTGGGGCCTAGAAAGCAATCTGGTCCTCATAATAAGATTGAGCAAGTTTTTTTATTCCTTCTCTTTTAGTAATCTCTCATAGTTGGTTAGTTTGTCAAGAAGGTCATAAAAGTCATATAAATTTATACCCTAAAACTTCTCTCTAATGGCCATATTCATTTCTCTAAAGTCCAACTCAAGCAGCTCAGTTTTAGGGATACGAGTAGAGCACTAGGTCTTTAGTTTCTTAAACCTCGACATATATTTCTCTACTGCTCTGCCAGGGCTTTGACTAGTCTTGGCCAAATCATACAAAGTAAGATTAGGTTCTAAGTTATAGAACTTATCTGTGAAACTCCTAGCCATTTGATCCAAATTTTAGATAATGTTCAGCCTTAGCAAGCTATACAACTTGAAAATGGTCTTAGTTAATGAATTACCAAAAAGCCAAAGTTTGAGGTACCCACTAGAGGGTGCTTCCCCATACTAGATAGTGAATCTGGATATATGTTCTTTGGCGCTAACATTATCATGTCTAGAGAGTAATGTGAACTCTAGGGTCTTGTACCCCCTAGGTAATGGACATATGACATCATGGTTCCCTTAGGGGTCTCCCAACTTGAACTCCCATCCTTTAAAGATGCCTTGCCAATTCATTATCATTCCAAGCCAAATGATTATTTTCCCCTTGGATGGCTAGTTGTACCAGAGGAGGGGCCTCAACATGTTGGCCCTTAGTTAGAATAAGAGCTACTGGATTGGCTTAAGCTTGAATGGGAATCTTCCTGGGGCTGGAATTAGAGTTTGTGGATATCGGCCTTGGTTAGCTTCATCTTACTTTTGGCTGATTTTCTTTCTTTGGGAAATTCTCACTTCCCCATACTACAAGTTATTTCTCATCAGTTGAGGTAAATGATGTTGGGGTAAGGATCCTTGTTGAGCAACAATGTCATTATATCTCTTTTCAATAATGTTAGTGAGGTTAGTGAGTGAATCATGAAAGTTTAGATTGTATTATAGAGTCTGTTATGAGCATTCAGATTCTCCTCCATAAATGGACGCATGACTTAGGCCATTTAGTTCATCATGCTCATGTACATGTCCATGTTAGCTTGAGCTACCACTGATCCAATTGCTTTAATATCGATGGCAGATAAAGACATCGGCCTGAGTGGTCTGATCTCCCTATTGAACTCATCCATATTCCCACCCGAGGAATTATCGCCTCGAAGGAGGGGGTGGCGGAATCCCTGAGATGACCACCTCTCAAGGCCGAGGATCATTCATGTCTCACTCATTGGCCAAGCCTGCATTAATATGGTCAACAGGATCATTCCCTTTTTTAGTTCATTTTTTATATTTTCCAACCATATTACTATATTAGAGAATGTCCCACTAGGTGTGTCAAATTTTGTTTGCTCTTCCCAAGTTATTTAAGTCACTCGGGCAGGGATTGTGGGAGTCCTTAGTTCGATTAAAGTGATAGTTAGATCCCTCATATCACTTTAGGTTAAAAAATACATCACTTGGAATGAAAATGAAAACAAATCTTTCTTGTTCTTTTTTTATATTTCTCAAATTTAATGCCAAAAAGTGTATGTTTTTTATACAATGATGTAAATAAAATAGGACAAACAAAGAAAATGAACAATGGAAAATAAATCTATAACTGGATAAGTGTCTCTGAGCTAGGTGATAACGTCTCCATCAGCCACCATCTTCAGAGCTTTGAGTTGATTTTTTTCTCCAGATGTAGGCTGAGCCATCACAAAAAACTACAAGACCAAAGGAGAGGGGTGGTATCTAGGTTGTGGCCGTCAACCATTGCAATAGGTTGATATAGGCCAAACCCATCACTCCAGTAAAACAGCAGCAGTCTGGCGACTAGATTAGGATTTTTTCTGAGAGAAAAAGGATAAGTTTATTTGTTTGAAAGAGTGTTGATTCTAGATTATGAAATTTTGAGCCCTTTATATAGGTTCCCAAAGACGGAGGGATCCTGCCCTAGGGAGTAAGGGAATTGGACTTGGGCTCAATGGTCTTTAGGCTTAGGCCTTCAATTAAGGGACTTCTCTAGAAAAAATCAATTCGAAGGTTGGGGATGAGGAGCTAGGCTCCTGGAGTTTGACCGATCTTGATCTAGGGATTCTAGAGGGAGGACCTTACTGGTCCTAGGCTGATTCTCTCACCCAGGGGCATGAAATGGAGGCCTAATCCAAGCCTGGTCTGGAGGGGTTGCTTCTCTAGGCCTGGGTTGATATTCAAGACTCAACCCTAAGAGTAATGGGAAATCCATCCTTGGGCCTAGGTCGAGCTTCTCGCCTAGGGGTCAGAATGAAAGGTTTCACCTTGTGGCTTAGCCCTATCTGAGAGTCTTTGGGTACACTTACCTCTAGTGGGCTTAGGGATTTTGTGCCAGTGTCAACAAATACAACACTAACAAATTGAGTGAGATATTTCATATTATAACCCTTTCTCTCAAAAAAAATCCTAACCTCTTAGTGTGTGTGTGTGTGTATAACCACTCATCTTTGTTCAATAAAAAGGGTAATTTTTGGTCTTTTTTTTCCTGAAATTATCTATCTATATCTCTTTTTATTTATTTATTTTCAAAATTAGTGGTTGATCCACAAAGATCTAAATTTTTATTTTCTTTATTTTTTTCATTTGTGATTTTGTCATCTTGTGGCTCTTTTCATCATTTTGCGATATTTTGTTTTTGTATTTGCGATTCACAGGTGGAATTATTCGATTCGACAAAGATAACAAATCGGATCATGGTGATCAGTATGATCCAGAACTGAAATCTTATGTATTCTAATCACCATAGTAGTATCAAATTTGTAGGCATTAAACTATTTTATTATGCTTTTAACATGGATGTTGTATCACCATTTATGATTTTTAACATATTTGTATATGTGTTTTTATTGATTTATTACTAAATTGAATCAATGATTTTTTTTAAATTTTAAAATACACATTAGGTGGGATAAATTACGGTATTTAATGGTAGTTTAAATATCATTTTGATGAGATTAATTTAGGTGATCCCACTTGTGAGCTTGTAAAGCAATAAAAGTCAAAGAACCAAGGATCTTGTGCCCATTACTTCGATGTTAAGTCAGTAAATATTTTTATAGTGAAACAATATTTAGGCATGCTTGAGGATCTCTAATTGAGAGATATCTATAGTGGATACTTTGCTAGGGAATCTTTCTTGGATTTCTATTTTGGAGAGATTTGAATCCTATCACATTTCTTATTTAGTTTCCTTCCCTATCTAACTGATGGAGATAGTTTCTTGTATAGGAATGAACTCGTTCTTCCTGACTTGGAGAGGACCCTTTTAGAATTTATCTAGGTCTGCTTTGGCTAATCTCTTTATGGGTAATGCTTAGTGGCTTATGTGGAATGAGCTTTTTAGCATTTGTCATCTAATGCCCTCCCTCTAGATCGATTATTAAAAATTAGCCTTATAAAATCTAATCCTTATGTATTCGTCCAATTTCTTTCCTTGTTAATCTTATGCCATCATTTAATAATTTATTTGTTGTACAACTGATATCCCTCTTTAGTGGCACAAAAACCTAAACGAAAATTATAGGTATAATTACTTTGTTGCCTTATTCAACTTAAGTGTCGTTTCACTTATTTTCACATTTCCCCTTCTTAGCATGTGTCCCATTAACGCGTAATCCTATACGACTCTTCAATCTAATCTTAGCCTATTTAAACTTCCATCTTTGACTTGAAACATTTTTTTTCTATCTTCTCTACCATTTTTTCTTTACAACCTTTTCATTCTCAATTCTCTTATTCATCCAAGTTGACAATGCTCAATGAGATATTTTCTTGCATTTCCCATCAACCTTATTTCTAAGGTCTCCTCTTCTCCTCTATTAAAACTTTATCCATTTATCCTTCTCTTTTTCTTCTTTCTGTTTATACGCGATAGTTGTTCCCTAAAGATTTATTTCTCAGAAAATTGCAACCTTTCCCAGAAACAAAATAGCCCACGCATATTTTTCTAGAAATCAAATAATTTTCCCAAAATGAGTGATCATCAAAGTAACTTCATGAATACCTATAATGAGATAAATGCTTTTGATATGAAAATAATGCGGTATCCTCACTCAAAAATACCAATCTCAAGATTGATACAATTTATATCCATGCCTATATACCTACAACTACTTCTGCAAAAGCTTTTGCACCTTCCAAACATCTAATGCACACCAAATATAAGGCCAAAATGGTTTCCAACAAAAATCCATAAAAGACTAGTAAGATCTTATGTAAAATTACCCAAGATCACTTAAACCTCATTCCCAGGGATCCCATCCCGCTATGAGCTTTACCCCTCAGCTTGTAATTCCTTTATTGACTAAGAACTTAGGGAAAATGATGAGATCCTCGTTGATTAAGGCGATCTTAAATTTGAACTGTGATTTTTCACTCTTTCTTTCACATTGATCTTCTCTAATTCTATGAGATCCCCATTTTCCAGTTACATCCGATCTCCTGGATGGTTCTGGTAGGTCTTCAATGCCTAGCATATAAAAATAAGCTAAATCTGGCCTTTCGAGTAGTGAGCGAGATCTACCCCTGAGTTGTTAAAACTTGTTTTAACCATCTTTTCTTCAAATCATCTAGTAAGATGTTATCTTATATTATTTTCTTACTATAATTTTTGGTCTAGATTGATCTCTTCTCTACCCTTCAATTGGTTTTTGTGAAAGAACTTCTTAGTATGAATTTGTTGAGTCGATATCCTCTACTGATTATTATTTTGGAATGTTATATGTGTTGTTTTTCTTGCTGATGTTAAGGATATTAGGTGCTTAATATGATTTTGTGATTTTATTCTTTGATAAAATCTTTGTTGTATTTTGATACTAGGTATTCTCAATCTTTGGCCCTGCAACTACTTTCTTGGTATTTATACATGAAGTTTAGGATGTTACATTCCTCTTAGCTGCAACTTTTATAACTCTTGTTTTTTCTAATTTTCTATATTTGATAGTCCACTTGGCTCCTAAAGATTCAGTTTAATGTTTAGACTTGTCTTAATTCTATTTTATGATCCTATTGTAGTTGTGTTGAATAGGGATTTTTTTGAAGCATTTTATCATTCTTTCATTAAAAACTTCTTTTTATTCAAATAATGTTGATTTTATAAGAAGTTTAAGATAATTAGGTTAACTTGTCATCAATTTGAAGTTTATGAGGCCCTTCCCGAGTGTGCTCGCACGCCTCAAGATTGTTTTGCTTAAGGAAACCACCCACTTTATGTGGCATGCACGTCTACGATCGGTTTTGTGCGAAGTCCGACATAGGAAGACCCATAAGGTCCATTAGTTGTAAAGTGCACATGTGTATTTGTGAGTCACAATTTAATCTTTAGAAAAATAGGGTTTTCATGATGATTAAAAAAATCAATTAGTTTAACTTTAAAAATGATTTAACTTACCACAAAGGAAAAAAGATTTTAGTCTATGAACCAAATCAGGATTCGGAGATCGTAAATTTGGTTTTAAAATTAATTGAGAAAATTAATTTCTACTTTTGGCTAAACCTGTTTAGATTCTATCTAAAATGTTATTTTCGTGTACGGATGCTTGAAATAAGGATGATGCATGGAGAAGTAAATAGCATTAATAATATGATGCATGGCAAATATTAGTACGAATGATAGTTAATATGAACAAAAAAAATAAAAAGAAGTGATAAATAAATAAAATGAATAAAAGAGGATCCCTTCTCTAGGCACAGGGTATAAGAAGAGCACACATCCTCCAAATAAATAAAAGAAATAAATAAAACTTAAATAAAAAGAAAAGAAATAATAAAATAAGTTACATGACAAAATAATGATATTGAGGGGATTCCTCCTCTAGCCATAAGATATAAGAAGTGTACACATTCCCCTTTAGGTGAAATGTATAGAAAAATAGCAATAAATAATATAAAAGTGCTAAATATAAATGAAATAGCAATAAACATTTATAATAAAGTGCAAAATATGAAAATAACACACAGAAAAAGGGAATTTTAAATACAAAAAGGATAAAAATTAAATAATTTAGAATTGAAGCCTTTATGAACAGGGATTGCGGGTGTATCCCTATAAATGGGAATCAAACTTCATGTTGTTCTCCCATCTTACAAAGGTGAGGTTTTTTTATGGGATTGAGGTTAGTTCATATGCTAATCAGTTTTAGACTTAGAAAACTGTTAACCAATATATTTTAATCAATTTAATTTTTATCAAGAAAAAGATTTTTGGTGTGAAAATTGATAGGCGTTTCTCAACACCAAGAGTTTTACAATTTATAAAACTCGACGGCTAATTCTACCCTAACTCTAAGCAAGTGCACCTATCATTTAGTTAGTATAGTAGTAACGAGGTCGGTCTACAAATACACCAACACATGTGCTAGCTCAAACTTAAACTATTATATATTTGAACCAAATTTGAGATTAAACTAAACTAATTAAAACTAATCTATGAAAGCAAAAAAGGATAAATGACAGTTATCAATGGTGAAGTTCATCTAGATATTAAATCTTCCTATTCTCTAATGCATGTTAAGAACAATGGTATGAATCATTGAAATAATGAATTGAATTGGACATTCACTAAATAAGATATAAACCATTCTCAAGTGACTAAATCCCTAACTTCCTAAGTATTATAGAGGAATCTCTTCTCAACCTATAATCAAATAGGAGTAGCATTAATGTTCAAGAGATTAGCATCCAAAGAAGTATTGTATGCCTATCTCTAGCACCCTAATCAATTATCTTTTCCTATGAATGATCAATATAAATTAGGATATCTCTACTCATCCAATATAGAATCAATATCCAATTATCAAATCGGTAATTACAAATTAGAATAGAAATTATAAATCATGAAAATAAGATAATTCAAAGATGAAATTAATGCAAAATCAAATATTCAGTTCATACAATCAAAATTAGAGTTCAAAATATCTAGATGAATAAAAAAATTAATCCATAATAGAAAATTGAAAAAGAAAATATAAAATTAGATAGAGAAAACTCAAATAATTAATGAATGGTGAGAAATTCCCACTTCAATCTTCTTTCCTCTTCTAAAATCTGAAACCTTTACTTTTCTCCCTCTAATCCATTTAGAGGGTGATTGCCTAGAACCTAAGAGAGAACCTCCTATTTTAATATAAATGATGTCCTTTATAGTGCTTTAAGACTCGTTAGGGTTTGGATAGCTGTCAAGCATCAGTACGCCATAAATGACCTAATGCATCCAAAATAAAAGTGTTACATGAAATTAGAGTTTTAAATTTAAAAATTATAATCTAATGTAACATTATGTGTAAAAGTGTTACATTAATTTTAATAAAAAATTGAAATTAGTTCTAAGGCATCACTTTAATAAAGGTGTTGCATCCTATTAGACCTATTGCAACACTATTATTATAATATTGCATTTTTCTCTCTAAAATAAATGTTACAATAGAATCAAGGCATTATAATTGAAGGCCCCGCTCAAAATTTGGTCCATTTCCCTCTATTTTTCCCCAAAATATTTCCTTCTTATTTTGGAAATCCGCACTGTAATTTTTATTTTAACTTTTTTTTTTCTTTTCGTTCCTTTCCTTTTCTTGTCATTCTACGAATACTATCTTTCTTTCTTTCACCCTTCACTCAACCAAACCACAAACCCTAAATTCATATTGCACTTCTTTCTACTTCTCTTTCCAAATTGAAACCCTATCTTTCAGAACTCGCTCACTCGCTCTTCCAATTGTCGTCAACCATTAGTGTTGAAATCGCAGGTGTCGCCTCCTCCAGCTCTCAAGTACTCACTCGTTTCTCAGCTGATATCCTCTTCGCTTATTGCTCATTTTTCTATTTTGATTTTTGCTATATCTCTTGATCTCTTGCAATTTCTTCTTACTATTGAAGTGTCACTGATACGGGTCTATATAAAATGGGCCTAATAGGGAAAACACCCAAAAAAGTACATAAGCCCGTATTAGAAGGCGATAACCCATAATACCCATAAGCATAGAAGGCTTAGGCCACTT
>CAOJBK011391295.1:0-16733 GCA_948294925.1 Codiaeum variegatum | reverse complement strand
TAACCTAGTTAGTGAAAGTTGAAAATAAAAGAAAGAAAGAAAATATAGTTGGTTTTGGAGAATTTGATCATTGGAGAGACATAATTGGAAATTAATAAGTTCCCTTAAAAACAAATCACATGAACTGTCCCCCACTCCATTCTTGGTTTAACTAGCTAGAGATGGGTATCATGTCACATTTGCTTAACAAAATAGCCTCCTTTCTTTTTATATAAATTTATAGGCATAAAATTTTCATAGGTTTAATTTTTTTTAAAATATATATATATATAATGCCCATTTAAATTAAATAAAAGAGGATATGGTTGGTAGTTTATCATTCTTGCTTAATATAAATGTTAGAAAAGGATGTCCACTAAATATGTATTTATATATATATGTAGAGAGACTTTTTATGATAACAAGAGGAGTGGGCAGTCGTTGTTATTATTATTATTATTGTTATTATGGTATTTGATTAGAAAATGCAAAACAAATTGGGTGTAGTATGATTTTTTTAAAAGGAAATATTATTTTTGAGTTTTTTAAATCACAAAATTTTATCATTAATTTAATAAGAATTATTAAAAGTTAAGTATTATTCTGAGTTATAGTGGATAATGTGATTTCAGTTTATCGGATTTTTTTATAAAAAAAATATAAAGAAGATGAAAAAATAAATAAATATAAAAAGTAGGTAAAAGGCACAAATGGAGTTTGAAAGAACTATGCCAAAATATGATTCATCAACAAGAATCAGGATCTTTGCTTAACTAGAAAGTTGATGTGGAGTTAATGTGTCCTACTTGCTACGTATGTGTACATGTACAAGCACTTTCAATAATGCTTTGTCGGCTATGCTCAGGAGAAGTTAGGTCACCCATTAAACATGATAAACCTAAATTATTTATTATTATTATTCACAACACCAATCACTCTTACTACTACCACCAACTATTAATTAATTTCATTCATTCATTATAATATATTTTATTAATGCATATAAAATAATTAGGATCTTAGCTTTTAAAAAATAATTAGGAACTTAATTAATAGTTACATCTAATATTTTTAAGATTTAATGATGTTTAATAATCAAACTTAAAGATTTGTAGGGACTCAGTGTTCTAGTAAGTTAATATTTATAATTGTATATTCAAATTTGAATTTCAAAAAAAATAGGATTTAAAAAATTAATTTAGATATTGATCCATCTTCTTATTTTTTAAAAAAATAAATTTAAAATTATTGAAGAAAATTATTTAATATTTAAAATTAAAATTTTAAATATTTAATTATTTAATAATTGTAATTTAAAATTTTGAATTAAATAAAAATTATTTAATCAAAACTTTCAATTTAATTTTTTGTCAAATATAATAAATTATTAAATTTTTACTATTTTTATATTTAAAAATATATTGGCCTGAAAAAAAAATTTAAAAATATATTATTTATCTTATTCTGTGATTAAAATTTAATATTTAAATATAAAAATATCACCTTAATTATATAAATTACATTTATAATTAATCACTGTTTATCATCTAATAACCATTATAAAAAATTTATATGAAAACATATACTTTTTATTTTTTAAAATTTTGATATTAAATTTTTCATCATACCATATGCCGCAGCCATACCATGTGGTCCAGGACACCTCTAGCGGAAAAAAAAAAGTGTGGGACACACTACTACTACTACTAATAATAATAATAGTTAGTTAATGGCGGTATTTAAGAGATCACTCTTTAGCTGTTGTAAATTGAAAATTTGATCATTGTTTCAAATGTTTTTTTTTTCAAAACCTAAGACAGCTTTATTAAAAATATATATATACAAAAGAATCTCATTTTTAATACAAATTGGCTAACTAAAACAAATATTAGAATATGCTTCCTTAGTTAAAACACGAGTTAGAACATTCGTTTGTCGGTTCACGTAATTGATAGAATAATGTTTATCATTAAGAAAAAATAATAATCATCCAAAATGCTATGAAAACTTGACAAATAAACACTAGATAAAGAGGAAAAAAATCAGCAACTATCTTAGAGTCTACCTCAAACACAATTTGAACATAACCAAGGCTAGAAATCCATTTCAATGTCTCAAGTAAATCAAGAGCTTCCCCTTTGGTGAACCTTTGAGGATTTTGATGAAATAATATGATCAAGTTCACCACGAATAATAATGTTAATACTGATAAATACTTGCATCAATGTTACACTTAAATTTATCCGGTTTTGGAGCTGACCATTTCAAATAAGAGGAATGTTGGGCACTAACATGAACTTGAGAAAGCTTATTAAAATGTTGAATTGGTGCTTGGATTATCACCTGTGAATAAGTAAAAGTTGAACTGTGCATTTAAAGTCCTAAAATCAGCGTCGTTATAGAACTGTTTAGGCATCGCTGTGAGGCAGACACACTATGGATGAAATATATGTTTTCTGTAGCTGTTGGAATGTCTTGCCCTTCATCCATAGCAGGAGCAGTTCACGAACCATGGAGCACATTACCCATCGTGTGATTGGAAAAAAATAGAAGTTGACATTGTTGTTTGTTGAGCTACAATATGGAAGCCAATTTGAATAGCATTAAAACATGAAGTATCTTTTGCCATTTACCAATCTCTACACTATTGAAGGCATAAATTTGTAGTTGTCCGAGCATCAATTGTGTTGTCTGACTAAAGTTTCTCATTCTTGTTTCTCCAAATAGTCTAAAATAATAAGATTAGTTTGCAAACAAAATATACAAGTTTAGTAATAATGAGATGAAGCATCCAATCACGAAACTCTTAAGAATCTAGTTATGGCACATCTACTCGAGGACAAAGCTCTTGGACAACGAATCTGAACTCCCAGTTAGTGCGAGGTCAAAGATTCCTTGTTCAAAGGCAGCGAACGAGTATTAGCATAAACAAATAAGACCACTGCAAAGTCTTAATCTGATGTAGTGAAAACTATGAAGAACAAGTCATGATTAACAATTATTTGACAGGCTCTTCTGTAAGAGATAAAAAGCACGATTAGAGATGCGAAAAGATGGAAAGATCGAAGCCATAAAAGTAAAAAAAGGTACGAGAACTTACCCATGATAGACTAATGGGTGTAAGGAACAACTCACTTCCCATCCTTGTCATGAAGGAACTCTAAATCTTGTTATTGTTAAAAAGCTTCCTCTCTAAAAGCTTTGAATCCTTTATGAATTTTCTTAGCTTAAACAACCTGGTTGAGAATCAAAAGGACTTCAATAGTCTTTTAGAGGTTTTCAATAGAAATGCCATTCTGCCCGTGGACAAGGCAAGGCTAGTATATGTGTACTTTGGCATCCAAGACATGCAGGACCTTATGGCCATATCCTTCTTAATTAAGAAGTTCAATGCACCTGCTCCTGCCTCCATTGCTCCTTCAGCTCCTAAGGTCAAAGATCATGGTCCTTTATCACATGTATTATTTCACTTTCATCTTTTGATTCTTCTTCTAATTCTTCTTCCTCTTTCTCTTCGTCTTCTTCTTTGGGTAAGTCTTGGTTGTTTGAGAAGCTCAAAAGGTTGGATAGGTCTTAGAAGGCTAGCCAGTCTGCTAAGACTGCTATCCCCATCGAGGTCATTCCCCTTCGAGTGGTCTACCATGATGGAAGGAGGAGAGGTGAAGTAAGGGTAAAGCGCTCTGTGAGGAGACCATTGCGAACGATTGGTGAGTCTAATTCTTCGCCCCTTATCGAATTTATTTTTATTTTTCTTCTTATCTTTTTCCTGACTTTTTCATTGTCTTCTACTAGCTTTGCTAAGCGAGGATGTTGCCAAAGGAGATCTTCTTTGGCTTGAGGGGGCTTCTGAGCCCACTCCTCCTATCATTCCAGCTGTTTTAATTAAAGATGATGCCAAAGGTGGCAATCAAACTGTACCTTCAACTATTGAGGTATTGCTTCATGCTTATCTTATCTCTTTCTTTTGATTCTTTACAATTCTTACTTTTTTTTTTGTTTTTTTTTCATGACGTTGAAGATTAGCAAGGTGAGCTTCGTGCTTCGCCTTGGCAAAATAATAAGGCAGCTTTGCCTCAGAAGATTTTGAAAGTTGTTGAGCTTCAAACTATGGACATTACCCATTCTACTGTTGAAGCTGTTAGAGCCTCAAAAGATAATAAGGTAGCTTTGCCTTAGAAGACAGTGGATCTTGCAAACCTCTAAATAGAGATTACAAGGATGATGTTTGTATTAAGTTTACTTGATATACTAATTCTTTTAGAGTGGAAGCTGGTGATTTTTCAGGGGGAATTTGAATTTTGTGGAAAAGGAAGATTAATGTGACTATTTGAGTTAGCAATAAGAAATATGTTTATATGTTTATTAAAGGTGGTAATTCACAATGCATTGTGTTTACTATTTTTTATGCTAGTCCTTGTGCTTCAATCGATTCTCTATTATGGTCTGTTTTGTATGCTATTACATAGGCAACCTCTTATCTATGGGTATTGGGTGGTGACTTCAATGCTATCCATTATGCAAAGGAGAAATTTATGGTTCCTCTAGAAGAAATGTTATATGCTATTGTTTTCGCTAATGGATGTTGTCGTATGATATGGTAGATCTGGGATTTACTAGGCCTAAGTTTACGTGGAAGAAGAGGGTTATTTTAGGAGAGGTTGGAACATTTTATTGTTAGTGATCAGTGGAAGGCTTTGTATCATGAAGTTTATGTAAATCATTTGGTTGTTATCTCCTCAGCCCATCGGCCAATTTTGCTATCTTTGGGATCGAATCCAACATATAAGCCTCTTAAACAATTTCATTTCATATATTTCAAGGATGATTCATTTGGAATGGAATAATTTTATAAGGCAAAATTGGAATGTTAATGACTTTATGTCTTTGCAATTGTCTATGTTTAAGCGGTAGAATTTTCGATGGAACAAGGAGGTATAAAGGAATATTTTCCAAAAGCAATGCCATCTACTTACAAGAATTAGAGGTTTGCAAGCTGCTTTGGAATTTTTTCATTCTCTTAGGCTGCAAAAATTAGAGGAGAAGTTAATCTTGGAATATGAAATTGTTCTATAGCAAGAATAAATTTTATTAAATTAAAAGGCTTCCATTGACTGGTACAATATGGGTGATCGTGATATTGCTCACTTTTATAATCGTTTAAGGTGCAATAAGAAGGCAACGAAACTTACTACCTTACGATTGAGTTCACAAAAGTGGTCTTCTGATGATAATATGTTACATTATGATGCTATACAACTTTTCCATCACTATATTCAATAAAAGGGAAGGTGGAAGTAAATCGGGATGTTACAGTATGCTTTCCCTTGTTACATTTGTTAGACCTCCAAACTCTTTATGCTCCAGTTGGTTTTGAAGAGGTAAAAACAACTTTATTTCAAATGAATCCTTATAAACCTCCTGATGTAGTTAGGTGTAGGCTTATTTCTTCCAAAAGCTTTGGGACCTTATGGGTTCTTCTTTATTTTCCATGGTTAATAATGCTTTTTAGGGTCATATGGAAAAAAACATAAATGATACTGAGATTGTTCTAATTCCTAAGTTCAATAGTTCAAATTCTTAGTATTCTTTTAAACCAATTAGTCTATGTACTATTCCTTTCAAGTTGATTACTAATGTTATTGCAAATCATTTGAATGAAATTATGCCAACTTTAACTAGCCCCATGCAAGCTAACTTTATTAAAAGGCAGTATATTACTGATAGTGTTGTTATGGTGTAGGAGGTAGCTCACTATATGCAACACTTGAGAGGTAAAAATGGATTTATGTTGATCAAATTTAAACTAGAGAAGGCTTATGATAGGCTTCTATGGGAGTTTATTTAGCATACATTGTTTGATTCTTACATTAAAGATCAATTAATTAATGTTATTATGCATTGTATCATTGGTATTAGGATGCAGTTTACTAGAATGCTTTTCTTTCTAATATTTTTCTCATACTTGTGATACTTGCCAAGGAGATCCTATGTCTCCTTATATATTTGTTTTGTGTATGGAGTGTTTTTCTCATGCTATTACAAATGGAGTGGAAAGGGGAGAGTGAAAGCCTTTTGTTTTTTGGTAATGGAAGTCTAAAGCTTTCTTACATCTTCTCTGTTGATGATCTCATTATTTTTGCTCAAGCTTCTATGGAGCAAGATCAGATGATTACAAATTTTTTAAATAATTTTTTAATGCTTCAAGCCATAAGGTGAGCAAACTTAAGAAATCAATATTTTCTCCCCCAATGTTGATGCTTCCCTAGCTATGGATTTTACTAGCTTTTGAGATTCAAGCCATCTACGGAGATTGGCTTGTATTTGAGGACGCCTATCATTCATGGGCATATGAAGCAGTTAATGGTCTAAGGAGTTTTGACCAAAATGAAATCAAATATGGCTCAATGGAATAATATGAATTCGTCTCTTGCAGGCCATTCCATATTGATTAAATCTACTTTCAGTGCACAACCCTCCTATCTAATGTAGTCTATTTTATTTCTTAAAGGGGTTTATAATGATATGAATTAGATATGTAGTTCTCTTTTATGGGAAAATAACTAAGGTAGGGAAAAAATCCCTTTAATGCCTTTGTCACGTGTTTTTCAGCCTAAGGAGAGGAGGTGGTCTTGCCATTCGTGATTTGAAGTTGTTTAATAAAGCTTTCATGATTAAATTGGCCTAGGCTATATTCTTTTCTCTTGATAGCCTTTGGGTTCATGTATTTAAGGAGAAGTATGGCTGGTGTGATGTCAATAATGAGTCCCTCCCCATGATGAATCATCACTGTCATGGTATTTAAATAATTTGTCCTTGTATGTTATATGGTTCCAACGGGAACATAAGTGATGGGAGGAAGGCTAGGTTTTAGGCTGATTGTTGGGGTGAATTTAAGGAGCCAATTGTACAACTTCCTTCTATTTCGACACCTTATTCGAAGTATAGCAACAAGGTTAATGATTATGTGGATGAGTATGGCCATTAGAATCTCTCTAAGCTTTATGATTTGTTACCTGCTTTTATTATACAGCTAAATTAATAAAACAGAAAAGAAACTATTGAAATATGTTTATTTAATGAATACAGGAAATTAATCATCTAAAACCTATTATTTTTTAAAGAAAAATATCAGGTAATAGGCATCTAAATTATTTATTCAAAAGAATTTTGAAATTGGACAATTTTGGGGTTTCACTTATTTTAGAAAACTATCAAATTTGTTCTCAGAAGATAAAATAACAATATTTCAATGATAGATAAAAACCCTAACAAAAAAGATGAGCCAAAAACAACCAAAGTCCAAAACAGTAAAATAAGCTAAAAAAAATAAAGTTTTAAACTTTAAAGTCTCCATAACATCTTTAAACGACTTCTTTTAGGCCTCGTATCAGGCCATTATAGATAAATCTCATAATTCATCTAGATCTCTAAACGAGCTTCGATTTGATATATTACAAGGCTCGTGGCTCCTCTATAGCTAAAAGTTATGGCCCTTCAAAGTTGGATCTTTTCTGCCGCAACCCCAATGATCCAAATAACCTAAGGCATGTCCTTTTATCTTCTGGCCCACATCATTCCCCCTAGGATTGAGAAAATTTACCCTCGAATTTGCATCATCATCTAAGGAATCACTAAAGTAAGGCAGTAAATGCTTAACATTAGAAACATCTACTATACGAATATGACTTGGCAACTTAAGGTGATAAGCATTCAAGTTGATCTTTTCAACAATCTCTGTTGACCCAATCTTCATGAAAGACAGCTTATTGTACTTCTCAACTAAAAATCTATCCTTTGTCAAGACTACCCACACAAAATCTCTAACTTCAAACTTCATATGCCTTCTCTTTTGGTTTATTCTCTGCTTGTACTAAGAGTTAGCTACAACTAGATTATCATGCACCTGAGTATGAAATTTCTGCAATCCAGACACCAAATTTTCTACTTTTCCATAAACTTTAGACTTGGAAGGTAGAGTTATAAGGTCTAACGGTCCCCTTGGATGCACAGAATACACCACCTGAAAAGGACTATATGTAGTACTCTTGTTGACTGCATGATTGTGTGCAAATTATACCCAACACATATTCTAATCCTAGCCTTTACATGTTCCCCAATCAGACACCGTAATAAATTACCCAGTAATCTATTCACCACCTTAGTCTGCCTATCTGTCTATGGATGATAGCACTACTGAAGTTAAGCTTTGTGTTCACTGACATTCACAAACTCCACCAAAAGTGACTCAGGAACCTTATATCTCTATTAAGAACAATGGAACAAGGAAACCCATGCAGATGGTATACCTCTCTAAAGAACAACTGAGCTACATTATTAACAGCATCTGTAATCTTCTAGCAAGGAATAAAATATACCATCTTAGAAAAATGATCAATAATAACAAATATGGAGTCATTACCTTATTATGTATGGGGCAATCCTAGAACAAAATCCATACTGTTGTCAACATGTGGTTTTAAAGAAACTGGCAGTAGCATGCACAACCCAACATCAGTTGTAGTCCCTTTAGAAACTTGATAGACTTTGCACCTCTTTACAAACTTCTCCACCTCTTTACGCATGCCAGGCTAAAAATAGGAATTATGCACTAGCTGTAATGTTTTGTCTCCACCCACATTCCCTTCACTATACAGCTCCTGAATAATCTACAGCCTTAAACTTGATTATGGAAATCACAACTAATTCCCCTTAAATAGATTTCAATAAAAAGTTTGATTTCTGCCCAGCCTGAACATTTTGTAACATAAGAGAAAAGTAGGGGTCAGTAGTAATCAAATCACAAAAGGCATCAAGTCCAGGAACTTCAAACCTTATAAAAACTAGAAAACTACACCTTCTAATTAGTGCTTTAGCCATTCGATTATAAATTCAAGCCTTATGCTTCACAACATAGGTGAACCACTCCAAGTACTCTATCCATCTCCCAAGTCTGGTGGACACCTTATCTTGGCTTCGCAGGTGCCTCAAGGCATCAGGGTTAGTGAATAGAATGAACTCTATCTGAAACAGATAATGCCACCAGTGCTTAACTACTTGTACTACAACATAAAATTCAACATCATATGTATTATATCTTAGCTTTGCCTCATATAGCTTCTCATTGAAAGATCTCACTAGCCTGCCACTCAGACTCAGCACTACTCCAATTCCCACCTTAGAAACATTTGTATGAAGTTCAAATGGCTATGAAATGTCTAGAAGAATCAGAACTTATGCTGTTGTTAGTCATTTCTTGATCAATTTAAAGGCTTTTTCTGCATCATCAGTCCATTTGAAACTTCTCCCCTTAATGCAATCTGTAATAGGGGCTAAAATATTGCAAAAATGTGGAATCAAGTGCCTATAAAATGAAGCCAAACCATGAAAACTTCAAATTTCAATAATGGTTTTTAGTCTAGGCCACCACTTTACTGCCTTTACTTTTGACTCATCGACTTGCAACCCATCTCCAAAAACCACACAGCCAAGGAATAACACCTTTGGTGATGTAAAAATACTCTTCTTTATTGTAGCATAAAACTTTTCCCTGTAAAGTTTATTTAAAACTTATTAAATATGCTTAATATGCTCCTCATGGTTAGCATAAGAAATTAGTGTTTCATCAAAGTATACAACCACAAATCTACCTATTAAAGGCCTGAATAGCTAATTCATTACACGCATAAAAGTACTATGGGTATTGGACATCCCAAAAGGCATAACAAGTCACTCATATAACCTTTCTCGCATTTTAAATGTTATTTTACACTCATCCCCAGGCCTAATTCTAATTTAGCAAAATGCACTCTTTAGATCTAATTTGGAAAATACAGTAGCACCACTAATCTAATCAAGAAAACCTTCCAAGTGAGGAATGAGAAATCTATACCTTACTGTAATTTTGTTGATGGCTTTGCTACTCACACACATCCACTAAGACTCATCTTTCTTAGGTGTCAAAAGGGTAGGTACAACACAGGAACTCATACTCTCTCTGATATCTCCCTTAGACAACAACTCCTCCACATGTCTATGCAATTCCTCATGCTCTTTAGGACTCATTCTTTAATGGGGCTTGTTAGGAAGTTGAGCCTCCGGTTTCAGGTTTATATGATGCTAAATGTCTCCCAGTGGTGGCAACCCATCTGGTAAATCTTTAGGGAATACACCTTAGAACTCAATAAGTATTAGGCCTATGGCCTGTGGGATGTCCACTGATTCTGCAACTTCTTTTCTTAGCGGTACTTACACAGTCTTTGCTTTTTGCAACTCCTCATCAAACTGGGCTATGGATAACAAATTTGAACTAGCTCCTGTACTTAGGGACTTAATTTATGTAGGCTTGCTAGGCACTAAAGTAATTCTAACACTATTAAAAATGAAACAGTAAGTGCTAGGGGGACCTTTATGATTTGCATCCCTATCATATTCCCAAGGTCTATCCAATAGTAAATGATAGGCATCCATCACCACTATATCACACCAAACAAAATCTTTATACCTTGTTCCTATATAAAAGGAAATAAGAGTTCATTTCAAAATTGTTACCTCACTCCCCTTTTTAAGCCATCCAAACTTGAAAGGTTTAGGATGCTTCTCTATTTGTATCATCAGTTTCTGGACTGCCTCCTCTAAAACTAGATCATTATAGTTACTTGTATCAATAACAAAAGTACACCCCTTATCAGTATAGTACAAGTAGACTGAAACATGTTTTGCCTTAACCAATCTTCATGTACAACCTTTGGTGTGAAACACGTCCACCTGAAAACCAAATTATCCCCACGTCCTCTATCACTATCTCCTCTTCAACATTTAGTTCCTCATTAAATAGTAGATTATCAAAAATTTCTGGATCCTTTTCTTTGCAGTCATCTATATCTGAAAATAGTGCTATTTTTCCAACCTTTTTGCATTCTGATTGCCTGTGCCCTACTTGACCACACCTGAAGTGTTTAAGTCCATTACTAATGGCTCCCTTATTAAATTGAACAATACCAACACCGGCTTTCTTATTGATACTGCCTCCTGTTCGCACCACAGCACTACGTAAACCAACATTAGCACTCAAATTAAATGAATTTCCAACACCACTAGTACGACGAGTCTATTTTTCCACCACCAGGGCTCTGTAATGTGCAACAAAAATAGATATTGGATTAAACATATTGATAATCAGGCCTCCAATATACCTAGCCACCAACTGATCCTCTATTAATTTCATTTCTAGCAATCAACTAGTAAAATTCAATAGTGTAGTCATCGTCTGTCTTGGTGTCCTATTTGAAATTCTGCAACCTCTAATACATCACCCTTTGAAAATCATAAAGAAAGAATGTGCTTCACATATGCTTCTTCATCTTCTCCTAGGTTGTAATTTTTTACTTTTTCAACCTATTTCGAGTCAATTTCAGTTGTTGCCATTATGTTGAAGCTCTTCCTCGTAGGCTAGTAGTAACCAGAGGCACATATTTATTTTTTGGCACCCCCTTAGGTTAAAGAATTTCCTTTACTATCGCTAACCAGTCAATAAATTCTTGTGGCTGAAGACTGCCCCTGAAATTTTGGAATTTCGTATGCATACCCGTCTCCTAACGCCTTGCATCTTCCTTTACTAATGCTCTGTGACGTCTCCTACAATCCTCCTCATAATAAAAATCATATGTTTCATCATCTTCAACCTTCCACAGTCCTCCACATTGATTAGGGTTTTTCATCCCTTAGTTATCCATATTATGATTCTCAAGAAGGGTAGCCACTCTCTTAGTCACCTGATCTAACATCTTATCAAACCTCTCCTCCATGTGCATCATGCACTGTTCTAGTGCATGTTCATAAATTTCTTTAACACTTTGAGCTCTTCTCGGTGGCATGTTAGATCCTTTGGTTCTGATACCAAATTGACGCAGTGGATTAATAAAACAACATAAGTATTAAAATTTGTTGATTCAATGAATACTAGAAAACAAGTTTCTAAAATGTATTGGTTTTTTAAGAAAAATACCAAATAATAGGCATCTAAATAGTTGATTCTAAAGAATTATGAAATTGGACAATTTTAGAGTTTCTCTTATTTCAGAAAATTATCAAAACTGTTCTCCGTAGAAAAAAATAACAGTATTTAAATGACATATAAAAATCCTAACAAAAAAATAAGCCAAAATAACCAAAACAGTAAAGTAAGCCCAAAAAAAAAAACAAAATAAAGCTTTAAATTTTAAAGTCTCCAAAATAGCTTTAAATGACTTCTTTTGGGCCTTTTACTGGACTGTTACAAGTAAATCCCCTAATTCATCTAGATCTCTGAACGAGTTTTGATTTGAAATATTATGGGCCCCGTAACTTCTCCATAGCTAAAAGTTATGACCCTTCAAAGTTGGACCTTTTCTGCGGTAATCCCAACTGTCCAAATAAGCTAAGACATGTTCTTCTATCTTTTGACCCACATCACTCTATTTTATAGAAAATCATTGCTAGCTTCCCTCCTTGTCATAATGATGACGCTGATAATGTTTATTAGTGACTATCCTTCCCTGGGAGGTTCTCCACCAAGTCAGTTTATGAGTTTATTTATTCCTTAGATTGGAAGCCTAAAGATTCAAAATGGAAGTTGGTTTGGAGATGGAAGTTTCTTGAATGCGTAAGATATTTCATATGGATTTTTATGTATGATGGTCTCTTAACTAATATAGAGAGTTTTAGAAGAGGTATAGCTACTTTTGTGTTTTATGCAACTTTTGATGTAGGATGTAAAGGTTTAACTCATATACTGCATGATTATCCTTCTGTTATAGATTTTTGGTGTAAGTAGGTGGCAAATAACAAGTGAATTCAATCTTTAGAAGCTTCAAGTAATGATTGGTTAATCATTTTAGAGATTTCCCTTGGTATTGGAGGCAACGCTCCCTTGGTCTTTTTTTTGGTACCATTTGCTAATTCATGTGGAGAAATCAATATGGTGCTCTTTTTTATATGATCTTCAAACCATGGAATTTAATAGAAAGCATTGTTGCTAAAACTATTTCTTTGGTTAATAATATTCATTGAGATTCTCAAGCTTGTCCTTGTGATTATATGATTTCTTAGAGATCACCTCCTTTCGATTAAGTTAAGTTAAACACGAATGGCATACTATGTGGTTCTTTATGTTCATCTTCAACAAGTGATTTGGCCAGGGATGATAATGGTTGTAATTTTTACTATAAATAATAGATAGTTAGTTTGTACAACTATCATAGTTTGATTAGTTGTAGTTGTAATCATTAGAAGTTAGTTAAAGTTACTGAACTATCACTTTAAGTTTGTAATATAAATAGTAGAGCCTTGTATGAAACTCATACATGAAGTATACAATTTCTTTAGCTTCTTCTATACTTTGTTTTTCTTCATGATATTAGAGCCAACTTTGCTTGGTTTTTTCTGATCTATTTGGATAGATTTAGGGTTTGTTCTTGAAAATTGTTCGATTGAAGTGATTTCTTTAAAGATTAATGAAGGAATTAGTTGATAATTCGCCAAAGAGAGATGAAGCTCATAATCAATATCTCTGGAATCAAGCAAGTCTTGCTCGAAATGCTAATTCTAATCATCTTGGTATGGTTTTGGTCAGTGTTCCTTTGAATGGAAACAATTATCTTTCATGGAATCTTTTGATGATTTTAGTGTTGCATGTGAAAGAGAAGTTAGGATTTATTGATGGAAAGTGTGTTCAACCAGAACCTGAATATGAGGATTATGAGTTATGGTGTACGGTTGATAACATGGTCATTTCATGGATGTTAAATGTTATATCTAAATATCTAGCAACATCATTTCTTTATGCTAATTCTATGAAGGAGTTATGAGATGAGTTACAAAAGAAATATAGAGAAAATAATGGTCCTCTCATCTATCATATCTAGAGAGATATTAGTTCTATTTCTCAAAGTAATCTCAATATTACTGTTTATTATTCAAAATTGAAGTTGCTTTGGGACAAAAGAGTTCTGGTTGTTACACATGTTTATAACTGTGGTTGTACTTGTGGAGCTGCCAAAGGAATTGCAAATCTAGCTATATGTATAAGGTTATGCAGTTTCTGATGGGACTTAATGAATATTTTGATCATACAAGAGAGCAAATTCTAATCATAGATCTGCTACCTAGTATTAATGAAATTTACTCTATGTTATTGCGAGTTAAGAAGTGGAAACAAGTTCATTCTGTGTTACTTGAGAATCTAGAGAGTGTAAATATATTTGTTAAGAAAGAAAAATATGATGGTGGATCTTACAAGGAAAATGTTAAGCCAAGTAAGTGGAACCCTATAAATACTATGAGGAAGTCATATCTGATATGTAATTACTATCGAAGGCCAAGGCACACTAGAGATAGTTGTTTTAAGCTCCATGGATATGCTAAGTGGTATACTGATTTAAGGATGCTAACAATTGACAAATTATACATTATTGTACCCCGTTTTCTTGACAATTTTGTGCTTTAAATTGAGTTTGATATGTTTTTTCTAAGTGTTTTCAGTTGTTTTCAAGAAATAAATTAGAATCCAAGGTTACGAAGAATTATTTCGAAGTTTGGGCTTGAAAGACGAAGAAAATGCGTGAAACGAAGCGAAATTGGTGGACAACACCTCTCATGGCCATTGGCACAGCCGTGCCAAGGACAGCACATGTCATGGGAGGCTGGAAGTAGACTTGGAGAGGCAGTAGCTTACCACGAGCGCTATCACGGCCATGGTAGGGACCGTGGAAAGCTACTGCCTCCCACTAGTCATTGGGCGCTAGTTGCCACGGCCAGTGCCACAGCCATTGGCAGCCAGCATGTGGACCGTGGCAGACCACTGGGTGAAGGCAGTAGCCTCCCACGGTCCGTGCCATGGCCGTGGCAATAGATCGTGGCAGGATATTGCCCCTCAACCCCTTGCAGCCCAATCACACGGGCGTTGGGACGAGCCATGGGAGCCGCCCGTGCCAATGTGCAAAAGCCTATTTTTCAGCCAAAACCTAACAAAACAGAGTCCTTTATGACTCTAAGTATAAAAAGGCATAAAAATGCACAAAGAAGGGAGGCTGAAACATATCGGAGAGATAAAAAAAACAAGTCAAGGAAGGTTTCTAAAGGAGATTTACAGAGATCATTACTGAATCGAAGCTGGAACAAGGAGGATTTGAGTGGAAATCCATTAAAGTTATCATAAACTTCATGGGTTTCTACAACTTCTTAATCATTTCTTATTCTTTTGCTTTGATTATGAACTAAACGTTGTTATCTGCCTAGATTAGACGAGTGTTACTTTATTGTATGGATTAATCGATTTTTATTCAATGAATATTTGATTTCACATTAAGTTTATCTCTTGATTTATTTCTCTGAAAATTAATTGCATTATTACTAGTGTGTTGTTGGTTTATGTTTTTTAAACTTTACTAGAGATAGATGGTTTAAACCTAGAACAATCAAGAGTTTAATAGGATTGTTGTATCTGCTAGAGATAGATTCACAAACTTCTAGGGTTCACACATTTTTCATTAGATCTTCATGCTTTTTCTAATTGAATAAGATTGATAAGAGATTCCATCTTATTACTTAGGAATTAGGGGTTTGATTGCTTGAAAAAGATTTAAACCTAGAATTGATGAAAAATCCCATTTAATGATTGATTGATATATTCGTTGATGTGCTGATTTACCGTACAATTTGAGTAATACGAGTTGAAGTCTAGGTACATTGCTTTAAAATCTATTTTAGTTTCCATATTTGATTTGCAAGTTTCTCTGAATTTCATTAAGTATTTGTTAGTTTAAGTTCTTTGTTCGTAAAATCAAAAATTATTGTTGGCTAGACAATAGAATAGGAGACTGAGTTGGTGTTTGGTTGAACAAATTACAAAGAAATTCCCTTGGGAGAACGATACCGGGACTTACCAATTTTTATTACTTGATATGATCCCGAGCACTTACGGGTGTGAAAACTGAGCATATATATATATATATATATATATATATATATATATAATAGAAAAAGTAAGCTCGAAAATAAACACATCAAGTTTTTGGCTCCGTTGCCAGGAAGTTTCATTTTTAAGTTTATTACTATCAACATTAGCGATAAATCCAATGCTATTGATTTAGCCTTTATTTTTCTATATTTAAGTTCTATTTTTCTTTAAATTTATTTCACGTTAGTGCATGACTAGAGCTAACGCATCTCTAACAAGAGAAAGATGAGTTACTTATGTTACTGATGAGTGAGCATGGGTCCCTCTATTATGTTACTAATGTTGCTTTCAAGGAGCCCCTTGAAAGATGTCTTGTGCAGGAGCATGTAGAGTTTGATTTGGAGACACAAGATAAGAAAGGAGCAGAAAATTTGGCAGCAGACCATCTATCAAGGTTGAAACAACCGGTGTTCGAAAAGCGGGAGGAAAAGGAGATTCAAGATACCTTTCCAGATGAACGACTCTTTGCAATAACCCATAAAAACTTTCCGGATGAGAAACACTGTGAAAAGGTAAGTGAATCTTCTAATCTTTTTACTATTCCTTGGTTTGCTGATTTTGTAAATTATCTTGCTGCACGGGAACTCTCAAAAGATCTAACCTTTCAACAAAAGAAAAAAATTCTTTTCTGATCTTAAATATTACTTTTGGGATGACCTTTTCTTGTTTAGACCATGCAGTGATCAGTTGATCCGGTGGTGCGTGGCTTGGCCGGAAACGGTGCAAATTTTAGATCAATGCCATGGGGGTATGGCCGAAG
>CAOJBK011391257.1:0-15258 GCA_948294925.1 Codiaeum variegatum | reverse complement strand
TAATTGTTAATGATAATTGAATAAAACTTGTAATTAAATTGACAAAGACTCTAGTATATCTTGAAGTTTAATTCACAAAGGGATAATTCCAATTAAGTCATAATTTGTGTGAGCTACAAATTAACATGATTAATTGAAATGGTTTTGGACAAGAAAATAAAATAATTAGGCTTAACATGAAATGTTGGTCTAATCCACATTAGATGTGCTTAATTAAAGATTAGAAGTATTCCTACTAACTATAGTTTTAATCTAGTTGATTAATTGACTAGTAAAATTCAATAAGTCAACAAGGCATGGTTCCTATTCTCCTCCTCATTTTAAGGAAAAGTGATGGAGAGACTATAGGTATAAAGACTCAGTAGGTCTTCATCTTTTCCTAATGAAAGTTGATTGAGGAACTATTAATCATCTTCTACCTTTGCTTTTTCTCCTAAGAGTTAGAGAGAGAAACTCAAGGGTTAGAGAGAGAAAGTTCCTAAACACCATAAAAATAGAGAGAGCTGAGTTTGTTTGAAGAAGAGTTCTTCAAGCACAAACTCTTCTTCTACTTCCCTTTGAGAAAAGAGTTTGGAGGAGTTTGTAAGTCCAAAACCAATCCATTAGTCTCAAAATCTCAAGCAGAGAAGCAACAACCAACATTTGGGCAACCAAAGGAGAGAAGATTCAAACTTCTTAAAGAGAAGAGGACATCAAGCTTTTGGGAAAAACTAGGTGTGTCTCTAGCTAAAGTCTTCGCATTTGCAGAGCTTAACGAAGAAGGCCAAGAGGTATTTGATGCTTCTAACCTTTCTTTGTTCTAATTTGTGTTTTGAACATAAATTGGTAATTACATCCTTTTTAAAGTTATAGGTCCAAACCTAGGTTTAGACATATATCAAAGAGTTTGATAAATGACTAAACCCTCTATGTTAAAAGAGTTTTAACATAGAACTAATTTTCAAAGAGTTTAGAAATTTCTAAATAATTAATTAAAAGAGTTTTGACAAAATTTTTAAGTACTCAAATCCTCAGTTAGGACAATGTTTCAAAGAGTTTGAAAATTGTCTAACCCACTTTTGTTTAAAGAGTTTTAACAAAGACATAATTTTTCAAAAGTTTTAAAAACCAAAAATTGAATCTTTCCGCTTCACCATTTTTTGCCTCTACTGCGCGACTCCATGACTTTCCTTTAGATAGGAAATTGTTTCTAGAAGAAATTGCTTGAGATGCCACTAGTAAACTGAACTCAACTAGCTATGGACTACATGCTCATCTCCTTCATAAGTTTATTGCCAATATCATCTAACCTAGGAGAGGCAGTTTTAAGTATGTAAATGATATGGGTTGATCATTATGTGGCATGTGATTAAGGAGGTGAAATTTAACATGCCTCTTTACCTAATCCATCAGCTTTATAACCTAAAGTCCATTAGGGGAATGCCATATGGGAGTCAACTGACTTTGCTATTCAAAAAGTTTGATGTTGTGCTTAAAAATAGAGTTTAGCTGAAGCACATAAATTATATTGGTGAGTCAACTCTTAAAAGTCTCAAAGTCAGTAAACTTGATCCATATGATGTGAAAGAGAAGAAGAAGGACGAGAAGAAAAAGACGGTTAAGACTAGACCCAAGAGAAACATCATTGCTGCTGAGCTTGCTATTCTTAGCTCAGAATCTAAGAAAAGACAAGCAAGTCAGGTGTCCAAGGACTCCGTCCAGGAGCCTATTGTGGAAATCAAGGTGCCTAAGCCTACCATTGATGCAAGTAAGATCGACCTAAATAGTTAAGCTAAAGATGCTAATTCTGAGGCAATATTTTCTTAGTTTGAGGAGTTTAAAAAATTAGGGACCCAAGAAGTACAAGAGATTTTGGAATAAGAATCTATGAAGGAAATGGAGGATGTCCCTTGTGGTTCTGAACACACCGTAGAAGAATTTGAGGAAATTGAGTCCTCTAAAGAGAAACCTGCTGACTTTACTGAAATAATAAATGAGATTAGGGACCTAAAAGATAATGTTGTTAAGTAATTGAAGGTACTAAAGCAGTATCTAAGTGAAACAGGTGAAAAGAACTCCAATACCATTACTGAGAAACTTAAATCATCTGAGAAGCATCTAGGTGGGCAGATTTATGGTGTGGAAACTCATGTAAGTAAGCTTTGTTCTGTCACAGCTGATCAGGTGTACCAAGTCACTAAGACTGAGGGCAGTTTTTTAGGATAAGAGCAAGGAAAGAAAAGAAAAGACAAAGGAAAAGGGGTTATAAAGGACCCACCTAAGTCTGTAGCCAAAACACCTCCCACCAAAATCAAGTCATCATTCTAGAAGATCAAAGACTAAGCAACATTCATATGTTGTGAACCCTTGGTTTTCTACAATCTCTCTAAAATCAAATCAACCTTTATCTATTATGCCTTAGCACCCCACCCCCCATCCACCACCCCTCCCCCCCACCCCACCCATCCCTAAAACTTTTTTCTGATGCCAAAGGGGGAGAACTGAATGAGTGTTTTTATGTTTCTGTCTTCTAAGTCCAAGGCATAATCTTTATTTTATGTTTGTTTATGTTTTTTTTAATAAATGTTTGCTTTTAGGTTTACTATTTAGGCTCCTAAGGCTTGTGTTCAGGGGGAGCATTTGCTGTGTTTGTAAGCATAATTCTTATTATGAATAAAAATGTGTTTTCCTTCTTATGCGTACTATTGCCTTATCGTTTATTCATTTTTTATTCATTCATTGTTCATCATGTCAGGAGGAGACTTTTAGGAGCCTAACTTTTTTTTTCAAGTTAAATCTAAATCTTTTTTATAATTCAAAGTTAAATTCTTTTTAATTCAAATTTAAATCCTTTTCCATTCAAATTTAAATCTTTTTCATTTCATTCCTTCTTATTACATGAGGCAGTTTTCTCATCATAAAAAAGGGGGAGAATGTTAGCCTTATATGGCTTAGCATTCCGATATTGATGATCACAAAACTGTGTGATATGTTAAAGTTCACTGACATAGATTATGCATGTCAAAGACAAGTACCCAGATCCCTAACAGTCAGGCATGTGCAACATCAACTGACAGATCATTAGCTGCCTAAGTGACAGGAGTTAGCGACCTAATTGGATCCATTAGGTGCCCTAATATAAGAAAAGTTTAGAATAAATGTAAAATGGTCTAGTACTTGCATTATCATGCATGAAACAAATCATTTTTGAAATTCTAAAACCTTCATACATAGATTCCTTAAACCGATCAGGCCACTAATTTGAATGATCAGACTGCTGGTTTGTTAAGGAAGAATATTCTTTGTATAATTGCAAAAAACAAATTGAAAAAATTGAACTTTTTCATATATGGTTGCAATCCAATGGCTAAGAAGCTGACATGGCTAAAAAGCTTAGTTTCTAGTAAAAAGCAAATGTCAAACAGTCACATCATAATTGACAGGTAGCTGTTCGAAGAGCTATTAGGAGCCTGTTCTAAATTATTTTATTTATTTGTCTCTAAAAACAATTTTCATTAAACAAACTCTATAAATAATATTCAAATTTTCACATTTAAGAGGTTGGTTGATGCCATTAATGAGATTGCAGTATTCATAATTTCCAGATTTTTCAAGATCAAAATACTTTTTCAATTATTCATTTGGAATCATCTTTTTCGCTTTTCTCAGTCAAGTTTTGGAAGAATTTATTATGCATTAAAGTTTTTATCTCAAGTAAGCATTTATTTCCAATCATTTAACTTGAATTCTTTATCATAAATTCTTTCATCTCAATAAATTCCTTATGCATTCATTATATTGATTCATTTTAAGATTTGTTGTAATAAAGGCTTTATTTTTATGTCTTTCAAACTTTGTTATTTTTCTGGATATAAAGGTATATAGGCACCTAATCAAGATTGTGGTTATATTAGGGGTGTCATAGCTACCCAATTGAAAGTCTATGAGAGGATCATCTATTCATTGGAATGGATAAGAGGTTTTTAGATAATTTAGCAAAATTTTGAGGGCTTGGAGAAAGAGTAAATTTCTTCTGGGTTAAGTCCCTAGTATGTTAGGACAATAAAGGCTTTTTTGTAGCCAATTGAAAGCTCACATGGTGGAACTCTCAAAACGTGTATTTTGAAGGCTGGATGTAGGCCTTGTGTGCTAATCCAGTATAAATCCTTTTGTTGCTTCTTTTTCATTTGTGTGCATTGCTTTAGGCCCATAACTGTTAATTCTAAAATTGGTAAAATTTTTCTTTTGCTAAGTCTTTTAAGTAAACTTCTTATTATACTTTTAAAACTCTCATTATCTCATTAGTTTGTAAGACATTTAAACTCAAGAAAATTCCATTAGGCTCCAAATAACTTTAATCAGAAAACTAATAGTAAGCATTAGCTTACTACTGTAAGTATTTTTAGGCTGCTAATCAGCACGACAAGATACTTATGCATTTTGCTTCAGTCCTCAATTGTAGTCCAAAATTTTTTAGTAACCTAAGTTACCGCAAAAGAATTGACAATCATACTTATTTAGGCACTTAACAGAAGTTGACTGCTCTAGTCACCTAATTTGAAAAAGAGCTAAAAAGTCTAATTTACCCCATCTTGGACACCTGATCTCACTCAGAACATCACCATCCCATCCTAAGGTATAAGGGACCAATCCCCTAATGACATATGACTCTTTCCATAAAACTCCCTTGATTTATAAATTGGGGTTTCCCTTACTAGTCAAAGGTAATCAATCTCTCACTTTCACTATCAATACCTTCAATCCATTTTCTCTTAGCTGACTTGAGTGTCAGAGGGTTATCGCCAGACACCCTATCTAACCCTCTGATCATACTTTCTCTGTAGGTTTCATCAATTCTCAACTGGGAACAGTAACTCCAACTTAGAGGAATAAGCAACTCTATCACCTTGGATTTGGCTGGGTTTATTTCAACTCCCTTTTTGTTAACCATATGGCCCAATAAGACTCCAGATGAGGCTTAGAATATGCGCTTAGCAAGAATGAGTTTGAGGTTGTATTGGCGATGTCTCGAGAAGAATTTCTCCAATACTTAAAGATGTTGTTCAGTCACACCTTTGACAATCATATCATCAACATAGACCTCTATGTCCTTCTGTATCATGTCATGAAAGATGGTTGTCACCATTCTCTGATAAGTGGATTCAACATTTTTGATACAAAAGGCATGACCCTATTGCAATAAATACCCCATTTTATGATGAAAGCTAATTTCTCTTTGTTATGAGGGTGTACTAGAATTCTATTATAGCCAAAAGCTAAGTTGATTAAGGAAACCATTTTAGAACCAACCAATTCATCTACTAACAGGTCAATGTGAGGTAGTGGGAAGTCATCGTTGGGACATGCCTTGTTCAGATCTCTATAGTCCACGTACATTCTGACTTTGCAGACTTTTTTAGGAATTGGCACAAAATTGTCTAACCAAGATTGACAATTTATTAGCTCAAAAAACCTATGGGATAATTATGTGGCAACTTCTTCTTTAATTGGAATCGACCATTCATCTTTCATGTGTCTTCATTTTTGTTTAACAGACTTACAATCTAGATAGGTTGGAATCATATGGATGGTGATGCTTGGTTTGAGACTGGTCATGTTACCGGGCTTCCAAGTGAAGAAATCTTCAAAACTTCTTGATGCTTGTCTCAGTGTTAGGCTTATTTGAGCATGCAGATGCAATGAGTGTTGTTTTTGGAATGTCATGAGTCCAACATTAATGGGCTCTTTAACAACATCTGTTATTTGATTTCTTTTATCATTCTCTTTCTCCAATTTATTAAAATCAGATTCAGTAGTTGGAATATTAAAAGAAATCAAAGAGACAAGGTCGTAACTAGAAAATTTCCTCATTCTATTAATTGAAGGGAGAAAGATCAACAATTACATCCATTTGGTAATTAAAGCCAAGGGGAAGGGTTACATCAATAGAGGATTGGGAGGACTCAAAAGTTTCAGACTCAGATTTAGACTCTGGTTCAAACTCAAATCTTAGAAGGCTCATCAGATTCAGCTTTAGAATCTAGCATGACTAGACTCTCTTCAATAAACCAATTATTGAGTTCCTCAGTAGTAGCTTGGATTAAGGTGGTAGGGTCAGTTTTCACCTCCTTGTCCCTCATAAATGTAACTTTATTAAAAAGTATAGCTTTCATTAAATCCTCAATGTCAGAAGTCAAGAGATAGATAGGTTGGTAGTCCTTTGGCATTAGCTTGACAACAAAAAATACTTAAAATACAGAAATGGTGATGCCATTCATGGTGAAGATCAATGTCTCAGGGAAAGCACAATAGGGGATTTGTTCTCCTTCTTTTACAAAGTACCCATTTAAGGTTCTGAAGTAACACCTTATTGGGTATTCATATGTGATACAGCTCAGCATCAGCCAAGTTCAATAACAACTAAAGGTTTGGGTCTAGACTAAGCCCTATTGGCACCCTGGTTCCTTCCAAACCCCCAAGCCCTCGACGAGTTTATTTTATTAGCCTTCAAGGTTTGGAAGACTAACAGAAAAAGGTGTCTATAAGACCCTGAAGCCCATCAGCTGCCACATCACAAGTCCCATCCTTAGGTACTCTGCAATATATATAAAGTAGACATATGTCCCATTACAGTGGTTTCAACCCTATAAATACAACATCAATTGCCTCACATAAGTAAGTGCATTCTGAGACACAAAACCCCCTATTTTCCATCTTTGAGAGTTGTTTTCTTCATTGAGATTTCTGACTTTATCGTTGGAGAGTTTATGTCGAACACACGTCCGACCACCCTTAACCTTCTCTTTGACTTACAAGTAGTTTAGATCAAACCAAGGGAGTCTTACTCCAACTACGTGGAGACCTACCACACATCATTTGGCACCGTCTATGGGAAACACAGAGTTTCCTAATTAAACCATTTTTAAAACCTACATTAAAGCTCTCAAAATGGAACCTACCCACGATATGGAAGATAGTCCTCCACCTACCAACACAAATCAAACAACTAACACACCCACTGCTAATCAGATTTCAATAGTGGCTGGACCAATCTAGCTGCTTCCCTGTAAACTCTCTAAAGCTTCATGGGGCAGCATCATGGACTAAGCCCTTCAACACCAGCTTCACAGCCCATGTAGTCCCTTGCAACCCCAGATCTAGTGGCTACATTACAAAGTCTAGTCACCAACCTTGTCTCTTTACTCCCATAACTCCAGCCAAATCCAACACCTAACCCATAAGCCCAGGTTGGAAATGACCCACCTATAGTGAATAGAGGTTAAATTTCAATATTCCCTTTGAAGTGGTAGGAGCCCTACCAACTAGGCCCACAAAAGGGAAAGGTAGAATTAGATCGGTGCTAAAAATACCAGCCAGAGAAGAGAAAGTGGCAAAAGGGAGCGAAAGGTCTAGGGAAGATGAACGGGAAGCAACAAGTGACTGGTTCATAGCTAGTAGGGCTAGCAACAGGGGAGAAGAAGATCATAGGAGTCGATCCTATAAGGGTTCGGAGCGAAAGCCAAGACACTTTTACAGATATGAGAACCGATGAGGGGCAGGTGATCAAAAAGCCTCAAGCCACCAGGGGTCAAGAGTGGTGCTAAGTGAAGAAGTCAGGAAATATGTGGAAGAAATGGCAGGAGCCAAGCCAGATTATAGAAGAAGCTTACCCTTCACCTTAAGTATCCATTTTGTAAGAGCATTGATGAGTTCCAAATGCTAGAGAAGTATAAGCAGCCGCAGATGACTAAATATGATGGTAGCTAGGATCCGAAGGTCCATGTCCTGGAATACAGGCACTTAGTGGAGTTACTGACCACTAGAGATGAAGCACTCTACCAAGCATTCCGAGGCACGCTTGGAGGAGCAGCAATGAAATGGTATGACGGCTTACTAAAAGGAGATATAGACTCATTCTGCAGTTTAGTAAATCTATTTATGAAGAGATTTTCTCCTGGCATACCGATACCTACAATGACCCAAGCCATAAAGCAAGTGGAGCAAAGTTCGGAAGAATCGCTAAGAAAATTCATCGCCTGGTTCAATAAAGAAATACTAAAGGTGATGAACATTGACGAGCCTAGAGCAGTCGAAGCTTTGCAAAAATGCACAATCCATCAAGACTATTTTAAAGCTTTAGTCTGGAGCTAGCCCAAGACGCTAAATGAAGCAATGGCCATCGCTGAAGAGTATATTAAGTATGATGATGCTTTTAGAGAGAGCAGGTTTTATAGAAAAAGAAAGCTAGAGGAAGGAAGCTCATCTCATAAGAAAGCGAAGAAGGAAGATGTGGCACTAAAGATCGGGGGATTATCTGGCAGACAAAATCCCCCGCCAAAACAGACCGAACCACCAAGGAGGGAGAGGTTTGACCACACCAAGTTTAAGCCCTTAAATGCTAAGCTAGAGGTGGTTTTTGCATCTTTCCAGTATAAGGAGATCAGGAGAAAGCCTAGGCCAATCATGAAAGACCCAGAGAATAGAGACAGGTCTCAGTGGTGTAAATTTCACAACACCCATGGGCATACTACTGATGACCGCCGATCGCTCTTAGAAGAGATAGAGAGATTGATACAGTAAGGGTATCTTAGGAACTATATCAAGAAAGCTTATTAAGCAGGATCAGCGAACCTAATGTAAGTCATACCTGTGAAAGATGGAGTTGCTGGAGACATCCTTTGCCTCACTAAAGGGCCAGAGGAGACCCTTCTCAGTCAAAATAAGGGGAAGGACGCTTTATGAACCCGTGAACCATCATAGTTCATCTTTTTCAATGGCTCAAATCAACTAGTAGTAGGTTTAGCTAGCAGAACCACCACGAAGGCTGAAGCCATTATAATCATAGTAGTGGTGGCTAACTATCAGGTTTGGAGAATTCTTGTAGACACGGGAAGCTCGATGAACCTCTTATCATGGGAAGCTTTCACTCAAATAGGGATTGAAAGTTCAAAGATTCAACCACCTGAGGTGCCAGTGCAAACATTAGACGAAGCCATTGTTCCAGCAGTAAGCACTATCGAGCTACCGGTGACAATAGGAAAAGCCCCAAAAGCTACAACAGTTATTGTAATTTTCATTGTGAAAAAGCTGCCCATGTCCTACAATGTGCTATTGGGAAGACCATTGACATGGAACTTGGATGCCTTGGTCAATATCAGAAGATGCAGATTAACTGTTCCTCTCCCTGATGGGTCAAATTTGTATGTCTATGGTGATGAAGCGTCTAAGTCAACCAAGTAAATTGAGCGATGAAGGAAGATGATATCATTGGAGCTAGAAGAGGTGAATCTTGTTGAGACAGCTACCCAGAAGGCCTAGACAGAGACTAAAGCCAAATCTGCATAAAATTTGGAACCATTAAAAGTTGTTAAAGATGGTCAAACCTTACAGATCAATTTTGTCTTAAGCTTGGAGGAAAAGAAGTAGGGGCAGGAGTTCATGGAAAGCAACGTTGAAACTTTCATGTAGGCATCCTTAAATATGCCAAAGATAAGTTCAGAAGTGATTACCCACAAACTCCATATGGACCTTACATTCAAACCCATCAAATAGAAGAAGAGGTGCTTTGGAGCTGAAAGACAAGCAATCATTGATGAGGAGATTGAGAAGCTGACAATAGCAGAGTTCATACGGGAGGTGCAGTTCCCCAGCTGGCTCACCAATGTGGTGCTAGTCAATAAGGCCAATGGTGGTTATCGTATGTGTGTAGATTTTACTTATTTAAACAGAGCATGTCCTAAAGACTCGTATCCACTACCTATGATGGATAAGCTAGTTGATTAAATCGATGGATACAAATATTTCTCATTATTTAATGCCAAGCAAGGCTATCATCAAATAAGAATGTATGAAGAAGATGAGGAGAAGACTTCATTCATTACAGAAAGGGTAACTTACTGCTACCTGTCCATACCTTTTGGACTAAAGAATGCTGGAGCCACCTACCAGAGACTCATCAACAAAGTGTTCAAGAAGCAGCTAGGAAGGAGTTATAAAGCCTATGTAGATGACATGGTGGTCAAAAGCATGAGCTTCTAGCAACATGTTAAAGACTTGAATGAAGTATTTAGAGTAATGAATGCCTATAGAATGAAGCTAAACTCAGAAAAATGTGCCTTCTTTATTCATGGAGGCAAATTCCTAGGTAATCAGGTTAGTGAAAAGGGGATAAAGCTAAACCTGGACAAGGTATGAGCCATCCTAAAGATGAACCCCCCAAGGAGTGTGAAGGAGGTCCAGAAGCTGACAAGTAGGTTGGTAGCCTTAAACAGATTCATGTCCAAATATGGAGAGAAGTAGCTCCCATTCTTCAAAAAACTCAGAAAAAGCACCGCCTTTGAATGGACAAAAGACTGTCAACAAGCTCTGGATGAGTTAAAGAATTTTCTAGCCTCGAAACAAGTTTTAAGCAGGTCACTTAAAGGAGAAAAGCTCCTATTATACCTTTCAGCTTCGTAATACGCTGTCAGCTGAGTACTGGTTCAAGAAAAATGAGGTCTCCAAAAACCAATGTACTACTTCAATAAGGTATTGCATGGAGCAGAATTGAACTACAGCCACCTAGAGAAAATTGTGTATGCCCTAGTGCTCTCTTACAGAAAATTTAAAGTCTACTTAGAAGAAAACCAAGGAGTGGTAGTCATAGACAATCCTTTACAGAAGCTCCTGCACAAGCCAGAACTTTCTGGAAGGCTACTATGTTGGGTTGTAGAACTCTGAGGATATGGCCTTAAATACAGGCCCCAGATAGCCATCAAAGCATAAGCCCTAACTGACTTCATTTCAGAGTGCTCGTTTCCAACAAAGGAAGAATTTGGAAGAGAATCACAAAGGCAGGCCGAGGGTAAGATCCTGAAGGTCAAACAGGAGTTATTCGTTGATAGAGCCAGTGGCAAGGGAGCCAGAGGAGTCAGAGTAGTATTGAAGAATGAGGAGGGAGTAGCCATTGAGTTCACTTTAAAGCTGAACTTCGCCACAATCAATAACATAGATGAGTATAAAGCTCTCCTTCACGGCCTTCTAGGGGTCGAGCACCTACATGTGGAGGCACTACATATCTACAGTGGTTTGCAACTGATATTAGGACATGTCGAAGGCTTGCACAAAGCTAGGTATCTAGACATGGTTAAATATCTAAGACTGACTTGTAGATAAAGAAGATGAAAGAGAAGGGGATTGAAGTGGAGTTCAGCAAGATCCCCAGAAGGGCTAATAATAGAGCAGACAATCTTAGTAAGCTCGCATCAGCCCACCTAGTTGACATTTCAAGCTGGGTATTTTTAGGGGTCCTAGCCCCGCCTTCCACAGCAGAGCTCAAATCCAGTATAGACACAGAGCCTGAAACCAGTTGGATGGAGCCAATAAGAACCTACTTAGAAGAAGGCAAGCTCCTAGAAGACTCAAAGCTGGCAAAGAAAGTCAAATGGAGGAGCTCTCACTTTTCCATATATCATGGATTCCTCTACAAAAAAAAGCCTTCTCTCTACCATGGATCAGATGCTTGACTCCCACCGAAGTAGATTACGTGTTGAGGGAGATGCAGGAGGGTACTTATGGAATGCATGTGGGAGGAAAGACCTTAGCAGGCAAAGCCAGCAGGTAGGGGTACTACTGGCCCACCATGAAGGAAGATGCCAAGAGGCTGATAGGGAAATATCAAGCATGATAGAGGTCCGTCAATTTGAGCAAGGCTCCAGCAGCAGAACAGGTACCCATATATGGTTCATAGTCTTTCGCTAAAAGGGGGATGGACATTGTGGGACCTTTTCCAACAACCACCGGGCAGAGAAAGTTCCTCCTAGTAGCAATGGAATACTTCACCAAATGGGTAGAGCTAGAATCCCTAGTCACAATCATAGTTATGAACGTGGTGAAGCTTATTTTGAAAAACATTATATGCAGGTTCGGGGTACCTCACCAAATCATCAGCAATAATGGAAGGCAGTTTGACAACACCAAGATGATAGGCTTTTATGAAGGTCTCAACATAAGGAAACACTTTTCCTTGATTTCCCTCCCTCAACCGAAGGCTGGAAGGATGTCGAAGAAATTGAGAAGAGCAATTGCACCACATGTTATAGGCTTACAGAACAACCCCCAGAGAATCAACAGGCGAAACACTATTTTCCCTCACCTTCGGTACCGAAGCAGTCCTTCCAGTAGACATTGGGAAGACCAGTGGCAGGGTATACTATTGTGGAGAAGAGGAAAATGAAATAGAGAGGAGGATCAACCTCGGCCTACTAGATGAGCAAAGAGAACAAGTCTCTATAAGAATTGTAACTTATAAAAATATAGTTGTGAACTACTTCAATCGAAAGGTCAAAAGTAGGGTATTCAAGGTAGGAGACTTGGTGATGAGAAGCCTAAAAGCCATAATAAGAAGAGAAGGCATGGGAAAGCTAGTACCAAATTGGGAAGGCCCATTCAAGGTGGGATAAGCAATTGGCCCAACCACGTATAAGCTGTGAACACTGGAAGGTAAGGAAGTGCCACATACTTGGAATGTACAACATCTAAAATTGTATTATTCTTGATTGGAAATGAAAAGGCATTCCTTTAACTACATTATAAAGCTTAAAGCAGTAAAGCCCAGCTTGACTGGTGAAAGACCCTCAAAGAGAGGCACTAAGACCTCTAGAGATGAGGCACTAAGCCCAGCTTGACTAGCGAAATACCCTCTAAGGGGGGAAATAAGACCTTTAGAGATGAAGCACCAAGCCCAGCTTGACTAGAAAAAGACCATCCAATGAGGGTATTAAGACCTCTAGAGATGAGGCACCAAGCTCAACTTGACTGGTGAAAGACCCTCTAAGGGGGGCACTAAGACCTCGAGAGATGAGGCGCCAAGCCTAACTTGATTGGTGAAAGACCCTGTAAGGGGGGCACCATGCCCAGCATGACTGATAAAAGTCCCACCAAGGGGGGCATGGCACAAATAAAATACCGAAGCTTCAAGGACCAAAGGAGTACATAAAGGCCTAGAAGACCGGAGAAAGACATCGAAGTTAGGGAAAGTAAAAGAGATCCTCTGAAGGGACACAGTGGATGAAAGACATCAAACTTTAAGGAGCCATGGAACACTTAAGAAGCCAGGGAAACTAAGTCCAACCTTGACTGGCCAAAGACCCTCTAAGGGGGGCACCTAAGTCCATCCTTGACTGGCCAAAGACCCTCCAAAGGGGGCACCTAAGTCTAGCCTTAACTAGCTAAAGACCCTTTAAGAGGGGCACCTATGTCCAACCTTGACTGGCCAAAGACCCTCCAAAATGGGGCACCTAAATCCAGCCTTGACTGGCCAAAGACCCTCCAAGGGGGGGTACCTAAGTCCAGCCTTGACTAGCCAAAGACCCTCAAAAGGGGCACCAAAGTCCAGCCTTGACTGGCCAAAGACACTTCATGGGGGGCACCTAAGTCCAGCCATAACTTGTGAAAGACCCTCCAAGGAGGGCTTCAAGCCAACTTGATTGGTGAAAAACACTAGAAAGCAAAAACCAAGGCCTAGATAAGTCAAGGTGCTAAACATTACTCAAAAGGCAAGGGCTTCCTAGGTAAAGTCCTTAAACTAAACAAGTTAAGATTAGAGTTATCAAACAAAAGCAACAGGGAACCTCCTAGATGAGGTCTTACAACACACAAAATGAAGCTACAATGGTAAATGAAGCCTAAGGGAGGGTTTGATTAAAGATAAACAAGAATCGAACTACACAACAGAGATAAAAGAATGATAAATTTTATTGAGAAAGAATAGTCATTTACAAAATTCTTACAATGAATCTGAATCAAAGAATGATTACAAAATGTGATGTTTTTTCTGTTACGCTTGATTCCTTCATGTATAATTATTTTGTATTATTATTGTTATTACTACTTAGTTTGTTTTTAGGGAATGTGTGCTCCTCCCAGATCATATGACTGGAGGGGAGATCCTTTAATTTATTGGCTTTATATGTAATTTATCACTTTATTTGGGGTGTTATGCCTTCCTTTGAACCTAAAGTGGGCAAGAGGAAGGACCCTTGGCAAAATCGATTGTATTGATTACTTCATGTGATTGTCATGTCATATTAAAATGTTCATGCATCCATGCTATTTATAATTGTTCATTCATACACGAAAACCACAAGTTTAACAGAAGTTGGATGATTTTTCAAGCCAAAATTTGTTCTTATTAAAAATGGTACAAAAATTATTTTTACAAAATATTTTCAGATCACGACTCCCCAAACCCCCTTTGGTTCCAAAAAGAACAACTATTCCAATATGTAATAAAAAGTTATTTTTCTAAAATGGAGTTTACAAACAAAAGGTTTCTTCATCACCTAAGATAAATTTGATTTTCTTAAAGATTAGGTAGTGACTCTAAACATCTTACACACCATGTGCACTCTAACAAACACAAGTGGATGCATAAATGTGGGAACCTGACAACAAATCACAATCCAAGGGAACAATCTAAAAGGTTTCCTCTAAGCCGTAAGGCCCACAGGCACTCTTCATCGGGGAAATCCAATGAACCATTCAGGCTGGGCCTCACAACTAGTGACACCACTGAGGAAGTTTGGTAAAACTGACCATAAATTAAGTGGATTATTTTCTGAAAAGCAACATTTTGGATCAAAATAATGCAAAAGTAAGTTTCATGCATCACTTCATCTGCTTCTTTATGCCTAGGAAAACCCAGATAGAGAGTAGCATCGATTGAGCTTCCTTCCTTAGGACTGCTTTGTCGATAGAATAATCATACAACTCCTAGGCATGTCAGTTGATCCTTTCCGTTGGAATAACGAGGTACATATAGTCATTTAACCCATGTGAGCCTCCTTAGTTCACACCTGGTTAGGTGTGTTGATACCTCTAGCCGATGGGGAACCTTTAAACCACTAAGCTATCATGTAATGATTAGAGTTGACCCTAGGTCCTATGTACCCTAATAAACTCTATATTATTGTCATCATGAAACATTTTTTCATTCAAGCATACATGTATGCATCCCTACATCCAAAAACTAAAGTTGAACAAAGTGTAATGTTCTAGACAAAACTCGAACCTTTCAAACACCTAACGTTTTGCTTACAAAAATTACTTGCCTGAAACTAGCTAACCCATTCTTTTCAAAAGAGCTGATACTCAAATTTTTCCTTTTTCCAAAGGTCACCATGTCTACTGGAGATATCCCACCTACCAAAATTGTTGCTGATGCCACTGCCATTGGCACTCTAGTTACCCTTGTTGCTTCACCTACATCACTGACATTGCTAGCATGCTTGTTGCATTTAT
>CAOJBK011390331.1:0-14545 GCA_948294925.1 Codiaeum variegatum | reverse complement strand
TATTATTTTTTTTATTACACTACTGATCAATAATCATCTTCAATTATTGATTTATTTACTGTTGATTTATGTTATGAAGGTGATGTCAAAACAAGAGGCATATGATTGTATTGGGCATCTTTCATGCACAAAGTGTAGAGAAACATTTTAATATATAGTATAGCACAAATATTTTGATGTATAGTATAGGATTAAAATTTTTATGTTGAGTTCTGAGATCCAATAATACATTTGTATTTTATTATAGTACAAATATTTTGATGTATAGTATAAGATTAATATATATTTGAATGTTCTACAGTACTGTATTTTATTTTCGATTTTTTCATACTTGCTCTCTAAATTATGATATATATATATATATATATATATATCTATATATTGTTATTATTAATGATATTATATATTCAAAAAATATTTTCAATATGTGTGACATATTTAGTGATGTATTTTTTTGGTCGGTAAATGGGTCGCTAATTAATTAAAAATATTACCGATCTAATATTTTATTTTACTGACCAAAAAAATGTGTCGATAATTACTGTTGCATTTTTTTGGTCGTAATGGGTCGCTAATTAATTAAAAATATTACCGACCCAATATTTTATTTTACAGACCAAAAAAATGCGTCGGTAATTACTGTCCAAATAAATTTGGTCGGTAATATTTAATTTTGTGGCGGAAGAAATACTAACCTAATTTTTTGGTTGGTAAATTAAAAAATTGGGTCATTAATACTATTTACCGACCCCAAAATTAATTTTTCCGACAAAAAAATTGGGTCGAAAATTTTTTTTTGAAGCTGTTATGCATGCGTTTGTTATGAAACGCATACGTGAACGGCCTAATGCACACGTTAGCTACCACATGTCTTATAGTGATTTGGTTCATACAAATGATCTATTTTAACCTGATCCAATTCTGTTTTCGGGCTAGATTTTAGATCTAAAATATTTTCAAATCCAATTTTCCAAGTAAAACTGTTTCTGAAAATCAGAAAATCAAGAGAACAAAAATGAAAATGTATAAAATTTTTCATAAAAATTAAAAGTTTGAAATACAAAACAAAAATTGAATTATTTTTACAAAACCTATAACTGTGGCCCAAATACAATCTACATGTAAAGATAATTCATGAACCATCCTCAGGCTCAGGCTCCTCAACCTCCTCCTCCTTCATAGGATCTATTTGTGCACCGCGCTGCCTGACGACTCTCTGATCTAGACGACTCCTCAGAATGTTAATCTTAAAAAGTGAGGTGCTCAAATGGAACATAGCCCTCTAATGGTTGTCTACACCCATGCCATAGATTAAATCGGGAACCAGCAAAGGTCGAGTAGAAATTAGAAATTATCAAATAACAAGTACTACTGAGGCAAACGTAAAAAATGTACTGTCTCTGGAAGTTGACTGAAATCTACTATGGGAACCTCTAGCAAGTAGTCATGGCCGAAATACTGAACTTAACTAGTGCCCGATGCATTAATGAAGGAGACGTGGTCTGTAATCTGAGGCAATATATGCCAAGGCTAACAGGTACTGGCTAGCGCACGGGATGAAGAAGCACTCTTACCTGAAGAGCTAGAACCATGGTATGGTGTGGCCTTAAGACTACCCCTACTATGATGCCTCTGCCTCACAGCTAGAGCACCCCCTCTTTAACCTGTTTATAATCAACATGAAATGAGGGCATCCCAACCATCAAATAGGATGATACAAAGTCTGGGTACGAGACATCCAGAAGTAGGTAGTCCTCCCGAGCTCTCCCGACTCACCAATAAGCCTGAAAGATACAAAACATCCTCTCTTTCATCTATATAGGAGGGTCAGTAGGCACATCCTCTCCTCGATCGACTGAGCCATCACATGTTCCCCAAGTAAGAACTTCATCAAGAGGGTCGAACCAATCAGAACCTGCCTCAAGGTAACAGTAACTCCAATAGCATCCAAGTCCATATCTTTAAGCTAAATCATGTGGAAGGGTCTTCAGATGACCTGATATCACTAGAGTAATAATAAATCAAGAGATCTATTAGTGTAATGGGTAAAGGTTATGAGAACATACCTGGGTCAAAGTCGTCAAAATGCGCCGATAATCAAGGAAAGAGTGGTTATCCTACTCAGGGAGCTAAGACTCCTTACATCATATCCTCCCTAATAGAAAGGAAAACTCATCCCACATATGTTGCTTAGGGAAATAGCCCCAAAATGTGCAAAGACTTAGAGCTACAATGAGGAAAGTAGACAAATTCAACAAAGTTAGCAAGAAATAAACAAAAAAACAAAAGGGTAATACTAACCTCCCACACAATGGCAGTCGACGGAATGGCGGTGATGACAATATCAGACAGGGTGGCACCAGCGTAGTCATACTCTCCTAGATCTCCCAAATCCTTTGGAGAAGCAAGGATCTTCAAGTCCACCTAACCAGCCTCATTGTATAGAAATATGGTCAACAGGATGATCAGAATGCAAACCCTAGCACACTGGTCAATAGTATAATGCACTAGGTTCATCCGAGACAAAAGGCCCAACAAGTCAGTCCTAGCAATCAGACACAACTCATGGCACTATCGTGGCTCCATGTCGAAGGTAACTATCCTCCATTTAAATCGCATCCCAGTCAAACACGCCCACTCAAAGGGGGTCATCGTCATCTCTCAACCGGTAAATGAAAGGTATTGGTGGTCCATGACCATCTCTTAACTAAGGCAAATATCAAGTTCCTATCTGGAGAATGATCCACATCCCAACTCAGCTAGCCTCCAAAATATGTCGGAGTGACACACTGGGCGACAAAATCGTAGGCAGTCAGAAAAGCAATCATGTGGTCTAAGCTTGATCAACCACCCCTCTGGCTAAAAGTGTTGTCCTACAGGTACATATTCGAATCTTAATTTCAATTCCTATATTACAACTAACTCTATTTTGTTTTTTGTATAAAAATAAATGTGAGTGAAAACTAAATAGCTGTAAAAAAAATCTATACAGAAAAATACAAATGGCATAGAAAATAAAAGAGAGAGAAAATACATGCCACGGGGAATCCAAACCAACTCATATGCGTCGAATGGTTCTCTAGCAAATTTATGGGAGTGTGTGGTTGCACTCTATCCATCAGTAAATGATCAGTAGTGTCCCACTCTAGCAGTGACATTGCTATAGAATCTGATGGCTCATCAGTCGAGTCGGGTACCTGCCAAGAAACTCCTCCTCGGTAAAGCTAAACTGAGGATTATTTACAATGTCATCAAGTGGTGGAGTGACAAAAGTTGGGATCATCTCTCCCTCTAATGACACTCAACTTTGCAGACAGGTCTTCCTCCTCCTCGATAATATCAACTGGTATCATCTAACAATTTCTTGCCAAACCATAAAGGTAGAAGAAGAAAATTTGGAAGCTAAAAGTGAGAAATGAAGTTGTGAATGAAAAATAAAGTTTTTAGCCCTTTATATAGGAAAATCCTCAACTACCACATTAAATGCATTCACACTTAGACATCATGTTTCCAAAAACATGACTGCTAAGGGGGGTAGCTGTGAAACTTAATTTTTGCACCATTAAATTCAGTCTGTCAATACGAGCCCAACAATTCAAATCGGGCTCAAATAAAACTTCAAGAAGACCTAAAAAAGCCAAAAAATTGAATCGATTCGGACTTAACCCGGTCCAAAAACCTAGGCACATCAACCAGGCCCAAACAACGCATGAGTTTGACCACATGCACTTGAACCCTAATGGAAAAAACCATTGAATTTTTAGTTGAAGCCATGAATTTATGTTTTTTTTTTAATTTCCTTTGCTTGTTTCATTCTTGTTATTGTTATTATTTTGTTATCTTTTGATAAATTCTTTCGCTTGTTATTGCACTTGGTTTGCTTTTATTGTTTTTTTGTTATTTGTTATATCTGTTGTGAATGGAATAAATTAGAGAATATGTGCTCCTCCAAGATCATAAGACTGGAGGGGAGATCCCCTGATTTTTATTATTATTTTGGCAAATTGTAATTAATAGCTTTCTTCGGGGTAGTGTTCCTTTCCTAGAACCTCAAGTGGGCTAAAGGAAGGACCCTTACTGAAATCATTATTTTACTACTTTATGTGATTGTCATGTGCATTATAACATGTTCATGCATTATTGTTATATCTATTCATGCATACACGAAAACTATATTTAACTGAAATCACATACTTTTAAGCCAGAAGTTATTATATAAAAATGGTAAAAACCACTTTTCATAAAATGTTTTATCAGATCACGAATTCATAAATCCTCTTTAGTTTAAAAAATAACAGCGTTTCTAATTGGGTAAAAATCATTAATTTATCTAAAATGGAGTTATTTTAAAAGGTTTCATAATCACCTTAGAAAAATTATTTTCTTAAAGTATTAGGTGGTGACTCTGCACACCATGTGCATGCCAACAAACACATGTGGATGTATAAATGTGGGACACAACCACAATTTGTGATGCCATGTGCAATCTAACCCCTCGTGGTTGGTTTCCTCGAGCCGTGAACTCGAAGGTGCATTGGGGAAATCTTATGGGCCACTCGGGTGGGGCCTCAAACATATCTTATATGTTGTGGTGGGAACATATTTGGAAGGGACTCTATTAAGGATGTATGAACCTATCTCAAGTACATATCCCTCAAAAGAGATAGGAAGATCGATATAACTCATTATGGATCACACCATATCTAATAGGGTATGATTTATCCTTTCGAAAACACCATTCAACTGTGGTCTACTAGAAGGAGTCAACTCTGATATTATGCCATGGTCTTTTAAGAAGTTATCAAACTTTGTACTTAAGTACTCACCTCCTCGATCTGATAAAAGATTCTTGATACCTTTTTAGCTTGTTTCTCAACTTCTTGCATGAATTCTTTAAACTTTTTAAATGATTCATGTTTATATTTCATCAAATACACATACCCTAACCTCAAAAAGTCATCAATGAAAGTGATGAAATATATATATCCTCCTATAGCCATTTGGGGAAATGGTGGACATACATCACTATATATGATTTCTAAAATTTATTTGGCTCTTTTCCTTTTTCCTACAAAGGTAGACCTAGTCATCTTTCCATGGATACAAGACTCATAATTTGGAGTAGGTTCACTTCCCATATGATTTAGGATCCCCATTTTCTCCAAATTTAGAATCCTCTCATCGGATATATGTCCAAGTCTAAGATGTGAATTAATTTTGAATTAGATTTGGATCTAATCATGGCATTAGTATGAATTGTGCACAGATAAGTTTTATTATTACCATTATCTTGATAATAAAGACCATCTAATACATATCCAATGCCAATAATTCTATTTACAAAATAGATTTCACAAAAAAATTTCTTAAATAAAAGTTCATAACCAAAGTTAAAAAATTAATAGAAATAATGTTCATGAAAGCATTAGGTACATAAAAGATGTCTTTCAATAACAAAATATGATCTCTAAGATCAATAGAAGTAGTCCTAATGGCTTTGTCCAAAACACTTACACCTTTACCTATCTTCAAAACCACTTCTCCCTTATTTAAGCTTCTTTTACTTATCATTACATACATAGAAGTATAAACGTGAGAACTTGCACCACCATCAAGTCTCCAAGCAACTGATGAACTATATGGTACATTAGAACTAGAATTAGAAATAGAACAATTAAAAGATGTTTCTTAAGACTTACTCTTTTTCTTTCTCTTCTTTTACTTTCCCTTAAGGGACTCCAAGAACCTTAGGCAAATTCTCTTCCAATGTCTAGTCTCATCAAGTCTCCAAGCAACTGATGAACTATATGGTACATTAGAACTAAAATTAGAAATAGAACAATTAAAAGATGTTTCTTAAGACTTACTCTTTTTCTTACTCTTCTTTTTCTTTCCCTTAAAGGACTCCAAGAACCTTGGGCAATTTCTCTTCCATTGGCTAGTCTCATCACAATGGAAATGCTTTCCCTTGGTTTTAGAAGCTTCTTCAATGGACTTATCCATGGTCACTTTGCCCGTGGGTTTGAGAGCGGCATCCATGAAGAAATTGAGATTCTCCAGTGACTTAATGAAATGAATCATTTTATATAAATATGGCCCAACCTCCTCTCCTTCATACATCTTGGACTTCAATAATTCCCTAGATATCTCATATCTAGTTGACCAACTTTGCTCACCATAAAGGTCTTTAAGATGAGCAAGTATGTTCGAGACCTCAGCCATGAGCTCTTATTGCTTATGCAACTCCTTGGACATTGGATGTGAGAACAATACACCTTTTTGAAAGGATATCATCTTGCCACTTCTTTAAAGTAGCTCGTTCCTCTTCCGAAGTGTCTGCATGCAATGGATTGGGAATCGATTTATCGATCAGATACATGATTTTCTCATAAGAGAGGACAAATTTAAGGTTATGTAACCATTCCATATAATTTGATCTCTCTAGCTTATTTTCATGTAAATTGCTCATAATTGGGCAGGAATTACTCATATTATCATCTAAATTATAGACAATAACAAGATTATATCAGTACAAGTTATAATGTAATCACCATATTGATTTAGCCTTTAATCAAAATGGCACCCCCACTAACTTGGCGAATTCTACACTAATAAATAGGAAATGGAGATTCCATTGGGGTGAATCTCTAATGGGTCAATTGAAATCTTACAAGTGAAAAATACTTGTTCATAAAATCTCGCATGTTATGCATTGTCTTTATAGGGATTGATTCTTGCAAGTGAGCAACTCTTGCTCATTATAACTCTTGTGAGATTCAACTTATCAGCTCCTAATACTTTTGGCCTCAAGTACACATTGCCATTCTTGGCCTTTCATATTAGTTAACTTAGACCCACTAGACTAATGAGTATGAATATTTGAATATTGTTTAGCTCAGGTATACATTGTCATTCTTGATATATAATGTATCTCATACTCACAACATCTCATGTTATACAATGATTTAAGGAAACTATTTCCTAGAATCTTTGCTCCAATGAAGAGCCATAACTTAATATGTTTGTTGGAAGATTTTGGACCTTATTTAATTTTAGGTCTCACTTTATACATTATCCATTTTACATGCATATCATGCTTTATATATATCACTTAGATATATAAAATGGACAATAATTAATATAGGCATGATTATGGACTTAAGGCCTCAATTCCTAGCTACAAGGAATGAGTAAGGGTTATTAGGTTATCAAATTACAAGCATTTAAGACTACACTAATCTTCATATTCCTACTCGGCATCTTTATGGGTTGAACCTTTCTCTTACTCTTGCATCTCCACATCTCATATGTATATAAAGTATCATTGTCATACCAAGGCAAGATTACAAAGAAAGATAGCTTATAAACTCAATGAATTAAAAACCTAAACTAGTAATTAACATTTAATTACAAACCCTTAATATAATAAAAGAATATTACATGCCTCACAAAGTCCATTTGTTAAGTTAAAAGTCCATGATCATCCAGTCATACGAAGACCACCATATTACATTAATATATAACTTTTATATACTAGCATGTGATGAAAACAACCAATCCAAGCTACTAGTCTAGCATAAGGTCTTATAGGTTGTGACTATACGATTATATGGAAAGTCTAAATGGTTGTACAGAAACAATCTATATGGGCAGATGCTAGTTCAGAGGTATTTGGAGCTATCCCATCAATAACTTACGGTCATATGGAAAAATTCCATATAATCATATCCTAAGATAAAATGTTGGTTCTGCACTCGAATCAGTGATTATATCCTTGATATTACATGGACCTCTTGATCATAATTACCATGCACTCGAATCCCTTCATTACGGATACCCGATCTTAGCCAGGGTCAGGGAAAAGTTAAACTCTATATGCCAGATCATATGACTTCTATCTGGTTATAATTCTCATTAAATCGATTCCTATTAGAAACTCTTTCTAGTGAATCTTAACTACCTTGGCCAAGGATTTGAGTATCAAGAATATCTAAAAGTCATAGGATTCCTTCCTTGTTTATCCAAGTTAATGAATCTTTTCTTGGAGATCATTTACCTAAACATTTCACTTATTATGGCCATCACATACCATATACCAATACTTAGATAGCATCGGTATGTAACCAAAACCAAACCATAACCACCAATATGTCAGATAACATGTCACCTCAAGTTTAAGGATTATATACACAATTATGATCCAGATGATAAGATATTAACTAGGTGGATAGAACCAATGTATCTATCATCTAGTGTCACTGTTCGACTTACTCATCACATGAGTATGTCTACATGTTGTCACAACATCATATGTCTGTAGCATGAGACTCAATACCTCTATACTAGTAAGTATCTCATACTTGTCATAGATGATAACATATGTGATTGTCTTATGGGTTAATCACGTTCCTACCTATAATCCTAAAACCATGAACTTGCTTTAAAGTTTCTGGAAAAGAGAATCTGTCTCTCATATTCTCAACCTCTTTGAGAATAGATTCTCTTACATAAAACTTAATGAACATATATACATTTATCAATAAAATGAAACTATATATATATATATATATATATATATATTAAATAGCAATTTAATAATTTTGCTTACAAATATATATAATGTACAAGTTCTAGGGAATATAACCCTAACATTATCCCGCAAAATCATGAACCAAGGCTATTACTGGCTCACTATGAATGGAGACTGTGCATGATTTTCTTAGGGATGCCATAAATGTCAGGAATATGCTAAGCTTCAGAAGCTCCTATCTTCTCCACTTAATCCGATCTCAACTCTTTGGCCCTTCAATGTTTGGGGCATTAATGTCTTTGGCAAAATTTCACCAAAATCATATGTTGGCCATGAATACATCTTGGTGGCCATTGAATATTTCACCAAGTGGGTGGAGGCTGCTCCTTACCATGTTTTGGACTCCAATAAGGTGGCTCAGTTCATCCAAGAAAAAATCATTTCAAATAATGGTTCCCACTTTCAAAAAGAGGTAATTGTCTTTCTAAAAAAGGAAAAGATACAATAAGGCTTTAAAGACCTCAGACCAATGGGGAAGTTGAGGTTCCCAATAAGGCCTCAGACCAATGGGGCAGTTGAGGATGCCAATAAGGCCTTAAAAAACATCCTCCAGAAAATGATCAGTAATAACAAAAGTTGGCATTTGCATTTGATAAATGCCCTCCTTGGGTATATAACCATTTACAAGTTAGCTACCACTGCTATGCCTTACTCATTGGTCTATGGAATGGAAGAAGTCTTGCCTATAGTGTTGAAAATTCAATCAGTAAGATTTCTTCAAGAGGCACAGATTTCTGAACATGACTTGCAATAGGCTTATAATGACCAACTCAACCTGATTTATGAGAAAAGGTTAGAAGCCCTTCACCAGACTTAGAATTACTAACTGAGACTTATAAAGCATTTCAACAAAAGAGTCAAGGATCATAAACTCTAAGAAGGTGACCTCGTCCTTAAAGAAATCAGGCAAGTCATATAAGATTCATGAGGGAAATTCAAAGCTTTTTGAAGTTGACCTTAAATCATCAAGAAAATCATGACAGGCAAAGGCGTCATCATGATAGATGTCGACGACAACAAATTCAGCCATCCTACCAACCTCAGCCAGCTTAAGAAATACTACATCTAGTGTTCTTATTGCATGAGCATGCATTCAGGCATCATATTCTATAACAAGAACTACGTGGACCTAATTCTCTAAAAATTATCATGTTCTTCATTTTCCAAAAAATCTACTGTAAAGAGATACATAGGTAACCCTTACAGGTATGGTCAAATCATTTAATAAAATTCAAAGTTTTATTCTCATTGGGCTCTTTAATATTGCATACAAGAGTAAAAAAATAAACAAACAAAATAGTAACAATAATTTAAAAAAAAAAAAGAATGAAACCCTCTAAGCTGAAAATCCATGTGAGCAGCTTAGACAAAATTTAGGGTATAGCCTCCTAGACTGAAAATCGAAAAAACAGTCTAGGAAACAATCAAGGCAACTCGCTACGTTGAAAATCTGAAAGGGTGACTTAGGAAAAAATAAGATCTTAATAAAATAAAAAATGTGTTTTATTGAGGTATTATTCATCTTTTGGAACATCTAAAATAAAATATTTTATACAGGAAATAAAAAACAACCAAAAATAGAAAAAAAAAAACAAAAAAAGTCTTATTTTCCTAAGTCTAAACTCAGACTCATTCCTCAATCTCAGTCAAAAGGGCATATCGCTTTGCTTTCTCCTTTGGAGAACATGTTTCAATCCACCATTTGAGGTACTTTGGGAGCTTGCCATAATCATCATCAGGGATCACCATTGCCCTTGTAAATTCTCGAATCCAACAGGAAATAACTGCTCTAGCCACTCGAGCATTAACAATGGTTGCGTCAAATAGCGGAGCATCTGGAGGCACATCTAGATCATGTCCCATCTAGTGAAGAACTTAAGTAACCTGATACAAAGTAACCTCCTTAAAACTAAGCAGATACACATGCTTGAATCCATGGCTCCTCGACATAAATTGTTTGATCGTATACCAGTTGGGTCTCCAAAGTAAATCAAAAGGACTTAATTCCATCAGCTAGCTAATCTAGTCCCTCTCAGTAGGAAAATGGATGATAGTTTTCCTAGTACGATACCATGAAGCAAGATGGTCTCTCAACCAAATCTGGAAGAAAGCATGAAATTTTAAAAAAAATGGCCTCATGTATGCTAAAATAGACAAGCAATGAAAAGGTCTAAATACCTGAAGAAGTATAGGACAAATGGTCCAAGGCTCTCTCAAGCTGTACTGATGATCAAGAACTAGTAGTGTCTCAGCCAAAATCATACCTGCAATTGACTTCCCTTCACCCATTTAGGGTATTAGCTCAACCACTTTCGTATCACCCAATTCAATCGGGCCCACAAAGATATAACCCACGGTCAAGCCAAACGCATAAGCCTTTAGCCTCCTGGTAGACTAAACATCTTAGAACATGTCAGCCAAGGTAAGAGTTATTCATTAGGAGTCATTAGATTGAATCTCACAGGAGTTGTGATGAGCAAGAGTTGATCACTTGTAAAAATTGAAACCCTAGAAAGACAGTGTGTAGTTTACGGGATTCAGTGAACAAGAGTTGTTCATTTATAAGATTTTAATCAACCCACTAGATATTCACCCCAATGGAATCTCCATTTCTTAATTGGAAGTGTAGGATTCATCAAATTAGTGGGAGTGCCATTTTGATTAAAGACCAAATCAATATGGTGGTTACATTGACATATATTTAGTACTAATCACAATCTTGTTATTTTCTATAGTATAATATGGTAATATGAGTTCAACTTGCCCGATTTCTAGCATTTTACACGAGAACAAGCTTATTGGGAATAATTATATGAATTGGTTCTGAAACCTTAAGCTTGTCCACTCATACGAGAAAGTAGTGTATGTGATCAACAAACTGTTGCCTGGTCCTTTGCCTCCCCAGGCATCAGATGAGGAATAGGTCACTTGGAAAAAGTGGCATGACGATCATTTGTCAACAAAGTGTATAGTGCTCACTTCCATGTCCAAGGAGTTGCATAGGCAACATAAGCACATGGCTGAGGTCTTTGACATACTGACTCACCTTAAAGAACTTTATGGTGAGACAAGTATGTCTTTTAGATATGAGATATCTAGGGAGTTATTCTGGGCCAAGATGCATGAAGGAGAGGAGGTTAGACTGCATGCCAATAAAATGATTCATTACATCAAATAATTAGAGAATTTAAATTTCTGTATGGATGCGAATCTTTAGATTGATTTAATCCTATAATCTCTCCCACTAAGATTCAATAATTTCATTATGAACTTTCATATGAATAAATTGGTCTGTATATTTTTTTCTAAGTTACACCAAAGTTTGGTGAATGCTGAAAAGGACATGGGTGGTCTTAAAAGGAAAGGAGCCATTCTTGTTGCTCTTCTTCAAATAGTGGGACAAAAAAGAAGAAGAGGAACATGAAAATGGTTGCCATTCTTAATGCCATAGCAGGCATTACCAAAAACAATCCCACACAAAAAGCTTCAAAAAACATAGGAAAGTGTTTCCATTACGATGAGATTGGGCATTGGAAAAGAAACTATCCTTAGATCTTGGAGAACCAAAAGGACAAGAAAAAGAGAAGGGAAAAAAAAAGAAGAGTGAGTCTTATGAAGCATCTTTTAATTGTTCAAATTCTAGTTCTAATGTGCCTTATAGTTCATCACTTGCTTGGATACTTGATAGTGGTTAAAGTTCTCACATACTTCTATACAGGCATTGTCAAATAAGAGATGTTTGGAAAAGGATAAAGTGGTCTTAAAGGTTGACAATGGTGCAAGCGTTGTAGCCAAGGTAATAGGAACTACTTCTATTGATCTTAGAGATCATATTTTGTTATTAAAAGACACCTTATATATACCTAATGCTTTTATGAACATTATTTCTGTTAATTTTATAACTATGTTTGGTTATGTACTTTTATTTAGAGATAATATTTGTTTAATCTATTTTAAAAATAGAATTGTCGATATGGGGTATGTTTTGATGTTCTATATAATCTTGATAATAATAATAACAAAATTTTTCCAAGTATAACTCAATTTAATGCTATCATTAAATCCAACTCTAATTCAAAATTAATTTGGCATCATAGACTTGGACATATAGCTTAGGAGAGGATCCTAAAGTTGGAGAAAATTGGGATCCTAGACTAAATGGGAAGTGAACCTACTCCAATGTGTTAATCTTGCATCCAAAGGAAGATGATTAGGTCTAGATTTATGGGATAAAGAGAAAGAGCCAATGAAATTTTGAATATCATACATAGTGATGTATGTGTACCATTTCCATAAATGGCTAATGGAGGATATTTATACTCCATTACATTCACTGATGACCTTTCGAGGTTAGGGTATGTGTATTTACTGAAGCATAAACATGAATCTTTTGAAAAGTTCAAAGAATTCATGTAAGAGGTTGAAAAACAAACTAGAAAGAGTATCAAGACACTTCGATCAGATCGAGGAGGCGAGTACTTAAGTACGGAGTTTGACGACTTCTTAAAAGAACATGGCATTAGATCATAGTTGACTCCTCTTGGAACGCCATATTTGAATGGTGTTTTCGAAAGGAGAAATCACACCTTATTGAATATGGTGCAATCCATGTTGAACTATACTGATCTCCCTATCTCCTTTTAGGGATATGCACTCAAAATAGCTTCTTGCATCCTTAACATAGTCCCTTCCAAATCATTTTAGACTACTCCAAATGAGACATGGTACGGTAAAAAGCCAAGTCTTAAGCAAATTAAGATTTGGGGGTGTCCAGCACACATCAAGAGGCTGAGAATGGATAAATTAGACGAGAGGTCTATTAAAGGAAGATTTATTAGATATCCTAAAAGTGGTTTAGGATACTGTTTATATCTTCCCACAGAGCAAATGGTTATTGTTAGTCGGGATGTCATGTTTCTTGAGAAAGATTTTCTTCAAGAAAGTGGCAAAGGAAGTGATATAATCTTGGATGAGGATCCATCCAAGGAAATCTAAAAAATTTATCAACCCAATGAGCTTAACCCCATCGATAGTGTATCCACACAAGTTCTTCGAAGGTCTAGTAGAATGTCTCTTCCTTCAGAGAGATACGGACTTCTTCATAGTAATGTGCAAGAGTTGTGCATTGATGGAGAAGTTGATTAAGTTATTGATATTAATAAATATGAGGAGGCTATATCAAATATAAACTCTTCTAAATGGCTAGAGGCTATGAAAACCGAGATGGATTCCATGTATGCAAACTAAGTCTGGGATCTTGTTGATCCACCTAAAGGGGTAATACCCATTGGGAATAAATGGATCTTCAAGAGAAAGATTAGAGCAGATGGAAGAGTGAAAACATTTAAAGCTAGGCTTGTAGCAAAAGGGTTTCATCAGAGTGAAGGTGTTGACTATGAGGAAACCTTTTCTCTAGTAGCCATGCTTAAATCCATTTGGATTTTATTAGTGATAACAGCACACTATGATTATGAGGTTTGGAAAATGGATGTCAAAACCACATTTCTTAATGGAAACATTGAGGAAGACATTTTCATGAAAAAACCAAAGGATTTTGAATCCAAGGATAGTTCCAAAGTGTGTAAGCTTAAGAGATCCATTTATGGACTTAAGAAAGCTTTGAGGAGTTGGAATCATCATTTTGATGAGGCAATTAAATCTTTCAATTTCATAAAAAATGAAGATGAACCTTGTGTGTACAAGAAGGTATGTGGATGACATTTTATTGATTGGAAATGATGTAGGAATCCTATCAAGTGTAAAATTATGGTTATCCATGAATTTCTCCATGAAGGACTTAGGAGAAGCCACTTATGTTCTTGGTATTTATATCTATAAAGATAGATCGAAGAGAACACTAGGTATTTTTGAAAGTCAATACTTGGAAACGGTGTTGAAGAAATTCAACATGCTAGATTCTAAAAAGGGATTATTACGAGTACGACATGGTATCCA
>CAOJBK011390108.1:0-14363 GCA_948294925.1 Codiaeum variegatum | reverse complement strand
GATTGGTGGCTTTGAAGAGTAGCGTCGGTGGTGAAATGGGAGAGGGAAGGGAGTAAGAAGCTGGGATTTGTAACTGATTTAAAGTGGTTGGTTGTGGTGGAGGAAGATGAGAATCGAATTAGGTTTCTAAAATAAGACATGGCTGGCTGAAGATGATCAAAGAATCGTCAATCAGTAGTCCACCAGTGCCATACGATGATATTAATAAAAACTCATTTTCGCAAAAATTTTGGAACCGCAATCCAATTTTGACTGGATCATGTTGAGTCAGCTTTACGTGGCACTTGTTTCTGTTTTCATGGGCCATCTCAAAATTCTCAAACTTTTTATACTGCAACATATTGTTACTTGAACTGGGCTTTCCGTTCTGTATGATTCAGCATTTTTTTTTTTTTTTGCCAAGGAAAATTCAGCTCTTTCTTTTCATCAAAAGTTACCACTTCTGCATTTTTTTTTTTAATATGGAATAATTCTAAACTATAATTAGATTTGACGTGGTAAGTGGTAACTGCATAAATTATTATATAAGTTATAATTTATAATGTTGTTGACACCGACTTTTTTTTTACCTTCAGCCCAAATAAATGATTGTCTCGTTTGAGCCTGGTCCATGACACCGGCCCCAGAGTGAAGGAAGCAAGACAAAGAGGCTTTATCTAGGTTCAATGTAGGTCCATGATCTCATGCTCACCTCGAAATCCACAGTCGGTCCAGGCCCGCCGAGTGAGGCATTGAGAATGACCCCGAGCCGAGTAGCCGAAGCTTGTTGAAAAATAACGTGATTTTTATTAATTTGAATTATATTTTGAATGGGATTCATTTAATAAAAATAAAAAGTTTTGGATATTTCCAATTTTATGACGTAAGAATTTCGAAACGATATATTATATAATAAAAATAGTGATCAGTCGAATGGAAAATTATTTCGCAAAGTAACACATCTAACATGATCAAAATGATGAAAATGAGAGTTAATCTCATATTAGAAAAAGATGAAATAATTTTTTTATTTATTTATAAACTTTCCCTCCATACACGCAGGAGGGTGTAAATTCCAACAAGTCCAAGCCCAAATTCGACTCCAAGAATTTTCACATAAAATTCACATTTCTGCACTTATTTTTTGTCTAAACTAAGATTTTTCAATTGGGCTAGGATGGGCTGTACAGATACTCGAGCTCATAAATAGGTCTAGTCACAAGTATCCTGACAAAAATCAACAAAAATCCTAATTTTCTAGCTTTGGGTGTTGTTATTTTACCATGAGTGACTATCGAGCATCTATATAAGTAACAGAGCCACATGTAATTGAGAGTGTACAATTACAACCTCTCAACTTTTTAAAATGTCTATAATAATATGGTAAAGTATGAAATTTATAATAATTGCACCTCTGAAAAAAATATAAGGTTGAAAGCAATTAATTATACTATAAGATAGAAGATATTATTTTTAACATTTTGTCCCGTCATTAACCTAAGATCTTGTCTCTGCCACTAATTTATATCTCTACTTTGAGAGAAATCAGTTGATGATAGAAGCTTATATGCCACCCCATACGTTTGGCTACAGTTTCGCCCTTATCCCTGACTTTATAATTGGTTAGAAGAATTTTATTTATTTAACAATATTGTCTCTAATATTAATAAAACCAAAATTTATTTTCTGTAATTTAATTTCAAAAATAAACCAATTAATCATATATAAACACCTAATTGAAATTAATCACACTACAAATCTAAAAAACGTTACAAATATTATGCATAACATTTAAATTTGATACACTTTGAGAGAGAATTAATCCAACCCGTGGATGCATGTACATGACATTAGTTTTATTTATAATTAATAATGAAAGCAACTATTTTTTGGTTATGCAAGAAATCAAGCAACAATTAACATTAAGTACTCTAGCCTCTCCTTCTAACACTCCTTTCTCCACCCCTAGAAGGACCGTCGGGGTCGGGGTCGTGGCCGCCATTTGCACTTGCCTCACTGTAATCGTCAAGCGTTACCTTGAGAGATCTTCCTGCAACCATTTTATTTTAAATTTAATGCAGTTTTTTAATGTTCACGCCTAATTTTTATCAAAGAAATAAATTAAAATTTTGATTTAACCTCCCTGACATTAATCATAGTCTATGAGCAGAAACATGATGAGTTGCATATGATAATTCATAAGCAAATATGGTTTATTCAGATGATTAATGATTATTTATGTGTAGTTTTCATGGTTTAAATTTGCATTTAATTGATTGCAAAAGAAAAAGAAAATACCTGGAGAGATGGAAATGGCGTTAGTGTTACGAGCAGAAGACGCCACAATAAACAAAATGAAGAAGAAACAAAAACAAATTAGCATATTATTAACTCTGCTACCCATTTTTCTCTTTGATTTGATGATGAGATTGATCAAAATTTATAATTGTTAATCCTAATTTATAGAGGCCTTAAGGCAAAAGAGTTGACTTCCACCACGTTCTGCCTTCACCCCTCTATAATCAATCAGTTTGGGTCAACGAGCCACTTAAGGTTTTTTTTTTTTAGCATAAACGTACCGCTCATCCCCTTTTCTTAAAACCATATTTCTTGCGTTCATAGAACAAATCTGTTTTGGCACTCCCTAAATTAACAATTTTGGGACACCCATCCCTATCCTTCTCCTGCTGCGTGCACTCTTTGCAGTAGTAGGCATCTGAGATACCAACTCCTCCGCATATAACGCATCGACCTTGGAAGGATCCGTAATTGCACTCGTCACAAATTCGCACCAACGTGCAAGGACGTACATACGAATCACATATTACACATTTACCATCATCTTTCTCACAAAGTCTCCCAATGGCAATTCCTGGCTGCTTGCTGCACATAATCAAATCAGGATGATGCTTGGCATGCTTCAAGATCCAAGTTTATACTTTGCTTACAACCTGAAAGATATGACCAGGCAACTGAAATCATAAATACTACTCATTCACAACATTGTAATCCAAGTTCCAGAATTCAGAAACACAACTATGAAAAATAAATACAAAAACTATCCTCACTGACTAAATTGTGTATTTGCAAGGGAACTGCAGAACAGAATTAAGAGCACAAGGCTGCTGCACTTTCAATTTATTAATTGAAAGAATTTCAATACTTGACAGGAAATCATTAAAACAACCAACCAAAATCAGAAACATCGAACTAACAAAATTTAATGCTATAACCATCTGTAGTCGGCAGAGTCAGTTGTTATCCAATCATGTCACATAGTTATCCTGCTAATTCCTTTTCAAGCTTTACATTACTATGAGCCATACCTCAGCTTCCAGGATCAAGGTCAAACAATAATCTAAATTACCACGGCCAATTCTACATCAAGGATACCAATTATGCTTCATGCGAAGTGTTTACCAAGTAACTTTTAAATATCAAGATTTCCCCAAAATGATCTTGAGATTTTATCTTATTCCACCATTGCAAGCCTTATGGTAAATTTATATGTAAAGAAAATAGAAAAAAAAGGTATGGCAGGGCATGAAGATATGTATATCATTAAAATCAAGAAAAATCAGATCCTTACAAAAAAAATGAAGGAATCAATTTAGAACGACTTTATGCTATTCAGGATTGTAGTTAGAAGAGCATGTAACATTAGTCAGTAGCAAGGAAACGACTGAAACAAACCCTACAAAATGTCAAAAAGAGCATAGAAAATAAAAAATGCAGAGAAATATTAAATTGATCAAAGTTCTCTGTAACAAAGGAATAAGAAGATGGCGAGAAAGGGAAACATTGCCACTTGCAAAGGCATCATGAGCACCATTGATACAATTGTCTATGACAACGAAATGCATTATGATTATTGATCAGTAGAGTTCATCTTATATTCTTGTAAGAAATCAGTTTAGCGAAAACAAGAACTGAGTTCAACACAAACTGTATTCTTTACACATAAATCATGTTTTAGCGGAGAAGAAAAAAGGCTTTAAAACAAGTAAAGAAAAAGAAAGAACAACTGAAAAAACAAAAAGAAAAGAACTGACAAAAAGAGCAAAAGAGGGGAAAAAAAAGAGAGAAATTATGTAATGGGTGCATCCTATAATTGTATTCAATCTTCCATATGCCATAATTACTATATATAACTTTTATATCGTATTTAATTTTTATACCAGCAAGCTAATCTAATTCAACAGTTCAATTTGCAATATATCATGGAAGATAATAATATATTTCTGTTCTTAGTTTGCTGATATGGATCTAGTCGAAAAATAATTACTTTCTCTTCTCTATCAAACTATCAGCATGAAAGGAAATCTCAGAAAAAAGTCCTAACTTTTACGTGTTTTAATTCCTTGAACCACGATTATAAACTTTGATCCACCTCCATACTCACTCATCAATCCCCCTCTCTCCTTTCCATGTGAGGAGATTGGGACAAAGCTTTGAGGCTTAAATTTGCAGATTTTGGATGCAACTGCCGTAAAATTATTTATTATTCATTATACTGAACAAAAGAACATTAAAAACTTATTTTATTAATGTACTTCATAATTTAAACAAAATACAAGATAATTCACATAGTCAAAACAGACCAAATTTGCTTTATTATACAAGATGAGTGAAGCAATAATGCAGTACAACAAAAAGTCTCATCAATAAACCAAATCATTCAACTTCAAACCTAAATAACCACTTCAAAAATAGTCAAAAGGATTAAAAAATTCCAGGTTTGACAAGCAACAGAAAAGAAAACAATGAAATTAAGGGAACATTATCTAGATGTTGAGATTCTCAAATTAGTCTTTGCTCTATGCAAAAATTCCCAATAATAACCTATTAGAACACCAGTTGGTACAGAATTTTTTTACTTTAAAAATGAAATCTATTTTTCAAATGAAAAACGAAAATCCGAATTACTATAAATTAACACAAGCTACGATCCATCCAGCAAAAGCATGACTTTCTCTTTACTAAAAGCAAAAGTGAAGTAAGGAAATGAACAACGAGAAAAAAAGGCATCAAAATAAAAGAGAATCGAACTAACCTGCCTCGACGGAGACGTTCAAAGCATGGATTCTGCTCTCTGTAAATTGACCAAGTTCGAGGGAACAATTAAGTGGAGGAGTCTACACACGAGAGCGTATTCATATATATGGCCTTTTGCCATATAGCCCATTATACTCATGGGCTCAAGGCTCGGTAACGGTGTAAATCTAAAATCAAGATTATAGTTGTTTTTTTTTTAAATTACACATCATACTATATTTTTTTATTTTAATTAAAAATACAGTCATTCAAAATTTTTAGTGCGCTGAAATATAGAATATAACTCAATCTAACTCAACAAAACATTAATTTTAAGTTAATTGAAGTCAGTTATATAGATTCATTTTTTCACTTAAGGCGATCGTGAACCATATTATCAAAAATATTTAAAAACGTCAAAATCATATTAAATGACTCTACTTCAAATATATAGAATAATCATAAATAAATAATCATCTTTCTTTTTTTAGAGAAAGAGTTGCTATATTCTCATTGCAACAAACTAATGTCATACAAATGAGCATCAAGAGCATAAACTGGCAAAGAGTTGAACCATCTAGCTACTCCTAAACTAGCATGTTTAGCAAATAAATGAGAAACATTATTGGTTGAACGATAGACATGATTCAGATGAATTCTCGGATGTAAAAGTTTGATGACATCTCAAATGATAAGGGACTGATGATCATTTAGGAGCTGACCATGCTGAACTTGATGGACTACTGTGAGAGCATCCGTTTCAATGACATCCACTTGTAGGTTCTGATTTTTCATCTAAGACAGAGCCTTGTGAACTCCCATCGATTCCAAGCATGATACTGCAACAAAACAGTGGAGAGGCGCTGAAAATGCTACTATAACATAGCCCATATGATCTCGTAATACAGCTCCCACCGAGGCCTTCTTGCTATTCACATCCACCGACACATCCACATTAAGCTTGAATTTACCAAAATCTGGTTTAGCCCATTTTTTTGCAGCAGCAGTACCGTGGCCTTGCGACACAGAGTCTCGTACACCGGCTTCTCTGTACTGGTCAAACACCTTCATCACGTTAGCCACCAACACAGCAGCTGGACCATGTCCTCCCTTCCAAATAGCAAAGTTTCTATAATACTAAATACCATCCAAAATCGAAATAAATAATGCTTGCTGTTCTGCTGACAAAACATGGAAATAATTCTCCACCCATTCCTTTACATTACGACCCCCAATTGACTTAACACAAATCAACTTCGCAAGCTGCCAACATGAATTGCCAAAAGCACACAACTTGAACAGATGGATGTCAGTTTCTGGCAATGAAACGCACAGAGCCCAGCTTGGTTCCATGAAGATTTTCTTTGTTTCAAGATTTGGCTTTGTAGGTAAGTAATAGGAAATAGCTCTCCAAACTGTTATTAGCTATCTAGGAGGGACCTCCACTACCTAGAACTCTCCCCAAAATGAATTGTCGTCTTGACTTGAAGACGCTTCTCCATTATTAAATGAGTTCATTCCTAACAGATAACTCGTCTTCACACTGTAATTACCACCTTTAGCATAAAGCCAGCTCTGGAAATCATCTTAAGTTGGATTCTTTCCTACATATGTAAACACATTTCTATATTCTTTCAAGGGTATGACCTAATGACAAATAACTAATATTTAAAGTTATACATTTTGAATTCAAATTTTAAAGAAGTAGAACATAGAATAAGTACTTAAATATTAGATTGGTTGGTCATCTTTTGGTTGACTTTCTTTCTCCCTGGCCTTCTTATCCTGTTGGCCCGCCACCTCAACATCTGCTTTTTAGTTAGTTGGTCGTTCTTATAAGCTGCGTTCTGGTGAATGTATTTCTATGCTATGGACATAGCTTCTTCCAAAGTTTGTAGGGTATTTCCACTCAAAGCTTTGTCATAAGTAGTCCCATTCTAGAGAGCTTCCACAACTTGAGCCTGATTAAGCTTCATAACTTTGAGGACTTGGGTGTTGAAACATGCAAAATACTCCTTCAGAGACTTTCCTTTCTTCTTCTTATTCACCTGCTCCAAAACTTGAGTTTTCATTTCTGAGGGGATGCCAGCTGCAAAGCGGTTGAGGAAAATATTTGCTAACTGCCCAAAACTCCCTATACTTCCTTCTTCGAGCCTATTATACCATCTGATAGTAGCTCCCTCTAAAGAACCCCTGAAGGCCTTACATTTGACCTTATTGCTAGTAGTTTGGAGTTCCATTGTATACTTGTAATCCATTAGGTGGATTATAGGGCTCGTAAAACCATCATATCTTTTTAAATTGGACACTTTGAATTTTTCAAACATTTTGAAGTCAATTATTTCCTCGACGAAGAGAGAATTTAAAGCAAGGATTAGATTTCTATCTCTCAAAGAATGCCAATTCTCTCTGGATAGTATCTTATATTATTCTTTAAATATTTTCTCCCATCTCTTGAGGTTAATGTTGATTGGAAGCCTTTTATTCCCCTTTCATTTTTTTCTCAATTGGGATTTTGCATGAGAATTTCTTTGACTATATTCTTATTTTCACTATCATAGCGAGAATGGTCCATTTCAGTCATAGTCCTTCTACTGGACCCCCTGGTTCGGCTTTCACTGGACCTACTACCTCCTCCCCCATCCTTTCTTCTCATCTCCTTTTCTTTATCCCTCTCTCCTTTTTCCCTTCCTCTACTCATTTCTCTCTCTTGTCCCTCCTCTTATCTTCATCTCGTTTTCCCCTCTCCCTCCTCTACTGACCCTTCCTCACGAGCTTCTTCTCTCACCCCCCTCTAATACATCACACCTCTCACTGTCTCCATAGTCGACCTAAAATGTAACGTTTAACTTTATATAATAATAATAATAATATAATTTAAAAGGAAACAAACTTTTTTTTCTATTATCTTTCAATGTATTTCTTCTAAGTAAATTAAAAAAAAAAAATTAGCCAATGATAAATCAAGAAAACTAACCTACAAATTATCTCTTTTCCCTTTCTAATCCCCTATTTTCCTCCTCCCCGCTTTCTCTTTGGAATTCGGCACAACACAAAAAAAAAATCAATTACTTTTATTAGTTCTCTCTATCTTCATCTTTATCCTTATGTTTTGTGTACTACACAAAAAATCTTCCATTATTCATTAAAATAGATTTGAATTTTTAACCCATTTATTTATTTAATTTTAATTTATGTTTGATTTTTAGATTCAATAAATATATATTTGATTTTGAATTTTATTATTTAGAAATTATTTAATTGAATTAATTACGTTATCATGTTAGAAATTTTTACATATAATAATTAATTTGGTTCTTCAAAATAAATTAGGGTTAGAGTTTTTAATTACAATTTGACAACTGGGGATTAAGTCAATTGATTATAATCAAATTGATTTTAGTTGGAGATGTAATTAATAAATTGAATGTGGTTGAATAGATTAATTTGGGATTTAATTTAGGATTCCTTTACTTAATTGAATTGAAAATTTTTATTATTAAATTATAATTGTTTAGGACCCGGTGATCAAGTTGGTAATAGGCCGAGAGAATAGCTAATTAATTTTGCTTAGTTACAGGTAAGTTAGTTAAATATATTTATGTATACTTGTATATAATAATTGATATTTGTTTGTTATTTGTGATGATGAATGTGGAGTCCTATGAATTATGATTATTGTAATTAGTTGATGTGTTCCAATTAATGATTTGAATTGATTTGGAATGAATTACATGAGTAGACTGTGAATTGAGTTATGAGAATGTGAAAGATTATCATATTGCTTGAATTATTGAATATATGAGAATATGAATATTTGATTTGCAGTGATTGTTGTTGAAATTATTTTGGCATATCAGTTATATGAGAATATTGATTTTGAGGCATGTGTATTAAACTAAATTAAATATAAATTGATGATTTGCCTAGATTACGTATATCCAATGGTTTATTAATATGAAAATAAGGTTGTGTGTCGATTGATTGATATATTTCTAGGCACCACATGATGTTGAGGAATTCCGGATAACGAAGAATATCATGTGTTGATTGCTAGACACTAGGGTGGTGTTGGGATACTTAATGGCCAAGGTATCCTATACTGATATTTATATATGATTGAAATGATTAGCTGACAAATCATTTGATAGAACCTAAATAAGTAAGTGGACACAATTAGTTAAGACATATGAATATAAAATTATATTGTCTATTATGAATATTTTACATGTATTGTAAAAATTTATATGATTTGGAATATTAATAATTTAACTATATATATTATTGATTTGTTGTATTTATGTATGCATGCATGCACCTATTGTATGTATGCATACATAGATATATTTAACTACGCTTATTGAGTAGGCAGCTCACTCATTGCTGCCTATTTTTCAGGAGAACGCTAGTAGTGACTTTTCGCTTATTGTTCGAGTCAAGTCTGTGACGTTTTAGGTGGACAAATAATCTAGATGATGATACATGTTTTCTTTGATTTATTTATTTGACAAAATTATTTATTTCAATTATTAGACTTTGAACTTTTATTTATTATTTAGAGAATTGTTTTAAATTTTAATTTTAACTGATAAAGTATTTTGATATAAATTTTATTTTTGAAAGAATTACATTTTAATTACCATTAACACTTTTTCTAATTTTATTATAAATTTTGTTTATTATATTTTATCGTAAAAATGAATGTTTTCAAAAAGAAGAGTTCCATAAGCCTTCCTATGGACCTTGGTTACTTGTCTCCTTTCTCCATTCTCAGAATCCTAAATTTTGAGGCATTTGTTTATTCCCCTTTTTGAGGGGTTCTCAAACTTTGGAGGAGGATTTGGGTTGATGGATGCATGATCCTCTATGTTTCTTGCAATAGTGAGTAAGATGTTTAGAAATTGTATAGTTAAGGGAGTAGGATGGCTTGTGGAGTAGTGGGTGTTTCTTAGGTTGTTTGAAGGGCGTTAGATTGTGTAGGTAGTGTGAATGAGATTTATATGAGTAAACTTTACAGGGCTTGTCAAGATGAGGAATTTTCTAACAAAAGAGTTGAGGAGTTTGAATTTGGATTTTGAAATTTACTTACTTGATTGTTGAGTGGATTTGGTATGGCAGATGATCTGATAATTTGGTCAACTGAGTTTTATCTTGGTTATCCTTTAAGATTGTGATATTTTACTTGCTTGGAGCCTAAGAAAGGAAAATTTTATTGAGAAACAATGAAAGTAGAAACGTCAAAGATCCAAAATGAACTAAACGTCCCCACAGACAATATCAATTGATGAGTGAATGACTCAACCAATAACATAGTGGACCTTCGAAGTTGAACTTGATGTTTTTATCTTGGGCTTACAACAAGAATAACGGTCAAGAGGGTTGAGGTTTATTCCTAGTAATGAGCTTCAATGCTAAAATTAGTAATTTGGCACTTTAAATGAATTTTTTATGATTGTTCAAACAACCAAAATTAAGGAGAAATAAGAAATTATGATTTTTTGGGATTGAAGAAGAGGTTAAGAGTTTTAGAGAAATTACATTTGTTGTTGGCATGAGGGAATTTTTATAGTACCGCAAGCATATTAATTGATGTGTCCCTTTAAAGGGGCCAAGATTAATTGACGAGACGGTTAGTCTTGATAATATTTGATGATAGTGATGAATCGATAACTTATTAGTAAAAAAAGTAGAGTATATTTCCTTTTATCTCAACATGTGTACAAAGTGCCAAACACTTTTTCGGATTTGATATGACCTATTAAGTGGTACTTTTGGTATGGACATGTGTTAGATTTATACAGTAAGTATTTGGCTGATTTTGCAACAGTTATATGGAAAGCGAGTAGGCTTGAAACCGTTCGATAGTCCGGACCCTTCACATTAGTGGATACTATTTTAGGAGGCTTTTCAAAGTTAGTTTGGGTCGTAGGATTGAGAGCCCTATCAGATAGTTTTTTATTTGAATTGAATTAGATCAAATTCAACTATCGGCTTGGTTAATTTTTATACACCATAATTGCATTGAAATACAACATAATCCAAAAGGCCATCGTGGAAATGGAATCAGTTTATATTTTTATATTAAAGTTGATTTGATGTTATTAATAGAAAATGAGTGGTGCAGCATCATGTGGACAATGTATAGTTGGTAGTGCATCAATTCATCTGCCCTTTTGACATTCTTTGCTTCCCTCGTCAACATTTTATTTTTATTATTATTATTATAATAATAACTAAAAATTCCATCTCCCTACATGATCAACCTGGAAGCAAATTCAAAGCTGTCAAAATATCTTTGTTGTCTCCGCATTTGCATTTACATCTTCTCCAAAAGTTTTTACTTATAATGAGAGAGTGCATTTGTTATATCAATAATGCAATCAAATCAATTTTTAATATAAATGTGTTGTAAATAATTGCAATTACCGGCAATACGGAATAAACAAGAAAGAGATAAATCAGACAAACAATCAAGAACCATAAACTAAATGCAAACAGATTTACGTAGTTCGGCAATAAACAGCCTACGTCCACGGGCAGAGAGATTTCTTATTTCAGAGTTTCAGTACAAAGTACAAAATCAACAACTTATGAGCCACCTCACTTCTATTTATAGAGGTACATAAATAGGGTCCACATATCAATAGTGTCCAGCTCATCATATAGCCTTCGACTCCACAGCATGCGAAGACCGGATTGCGAAGCCAGGTACGAAGCCATGTCTTCGAAGAACAGAGTGCGAAGCATGCACCTCGATGAGACAGGTGCGAATGCACGTCTTCGAGCTTGGACCAAAACGCCCTTCGCTCTTCTATCTTTGCTACAGACCTTCGGACTTCGGCTTCGAATATTCAAGGCATATAACAAAATGTAAGTTTTTTTTTGTATGTTCCTTGTCCCAATAAATGGACAAATAATATTTTTATTTAATTGGATCACTGTATGCATTGGATGTGCAAATTTTTTTCTCTAACAAAAAATTCACTGTGGAATCTTTGTAAGTTATTGCATTGTATACTTCGTCAAAACGATAATCCTAACAATAAGCAAATACAAGGAAAAGGCATATTATGCTCTTACCAAATTTCAACCACAAAAAAGACATTTCTTTCTTTTTTTTTTTAAATTCATTTCCTCATCATGAATTTAATTCTAATATACATATTGGTCGCAGCACTTGTAATGTCAACATTTGGTGAGTTTCAGCCTCAAGAGCATGATGCCCTATTGCAGCTAAGAGATTCAATTTCTTCTGATTATGATTTACATAAAAACTGGACAGGACCACCTTGTCTTGCAAATCTTAGTAGATGGACTGGCATTGAATGTTGTAATTGGCATGTAATTCACCTTGTTCTAGATGGGATTCAACTCTCAGGTTCTCTCCCTCCAAATTTTTTATACAACATTTCTTTGTTGACCAAACTAAGCTTCAAAAACAACTCTGTTGATGGACCTCTTCCTAATCTTACAAACCTTGTTCACTTGGAATCTATTCTGCTTTCATACAACCGGTTCACTGGTTCAATCCCTTCTCATTACATTGAATTGCCTAAACTCAAGAATTTGGAGCTTCAACTCAACTATTTAGAGGGTGAAATTCCAGGTTTTGATCAGCCCACATTGACAGATTTTAATGTTTCTTATAATTATCTTCAAGGCCCCATTCCTCCAACAAAGGTTCTTAGAAGATTCTCAGAGAGCTCTTATGGACATAACTCAGATCTCTGTGGGTTTCCATTAAAAGCATGTCCAGCTGCTCCCTCTCCTATAACACCACCCAAAGAGAAGAAAAATAAACTTAAAATATGGTTAATTGTTTTGATTGCAGCAGCCGCCGCTTTCCTTCCATTTCTGTTGGTGTTTATTTTGTTTTGTTGCTACAAAAGGGTGCGTCAAAAAGAGAGAGCACAACCACCACAAGCTACAGCAGGTACCACATTAGTATTACTTATTTATTTTTCAGTCCATGTTATAACAAAAATAATGAACATTTTGAAGAATTTCAGAATTTATTGGAGGGTGGAAAGAGAGGAAGTTGCCACATGATCCAGAAAGGAGAGTGGAATTAGAATTTTTCGACAGGGAAATTGGAGCGTTCGACTTGGATGATTTACTCAGGGCATCAGCACAAGTGTTAGGCAAGGGAAAGCTTGGGACTACCTACAAAGCAAACATGGAATCAGGTGTTACTGTTGCTGTTAAGAGACTCAACAACATGACTGGATTGAACAAGAAAGAATTTATCCAGCAAATGCAACTTCTAGGAAAGCTCAGCCACCAAAACCTTGTCAAACTTATTTCCTTTTACTACTCCAAAGAGGAAAAGCTGCTCATCTATGAATTTGTCCCTAATAGTACCAGTTTGTTTCAGCTATTACATGGTCAGTTAAATTTATTTCTCTTCTTCCTTTTTTAATTAGTTTGAAGGCGGGCCTTAACGCAATGGTGGATGCGCTCGAGCCCTGGAAACGGCCTCTTAGTAGAAATGCCAAGGGAAGGCCGCGTACATATAGGGTATCTTTCCCCTGAGCCCGCCTTAGCGTGGGAGCCTTCTGGCATTGAGGTCCGCCTTCCTTTTTTAATTAGTTTGACTCTAATTGAAGTTAATATGTCATATAGAGAATAGAGGGGTTGGAAGAATACCATTGAATTGGGGTGCAAGGCTCTCAATAATCAAAGATATAGCAAAGGGTTTGGCTTTTCTCCATCAATCTTTGCATTTTCACAAGGTGCCTCATGCCAATCTCAAATCATCAAATGTGCTAATCCATCGACTAGGCCAAAACTACCATTCCAAACTCACACACTATGGTTTCTTGCCGTTACTGCCTTACAAGAAATTATCTGCAAAGCTAGCAATTGGCAGATCACCAGAGCTGTGTGATGGGAAAAAGCTAACTCACAAAAGTGATGTCTACTGCTTTGGCATTATCTTACTAGAAGTCATAACTGGGAGGGTTCCGTCGCCGGAAAATGATGAACATCTTACAGACTGGGTGAAAATGGTAGTTAATAATGATTGGTCTACTGATATATTAGATGTAGATATATTGGGAACAAGAGAATGCCATGATGATATGTTGAAACTTACTGAGTTAGCTCTCCACTGTACTGATGACACCCCAGATAACCGGCCAAAACTCAGTCAAGTACTAACAAGAATACAAGAAATTGAGCAAAAAAATTAGACAATTACTGATTGTAATTCATACATCAAATGAAAATATCTTCTGTAATTTGTACAGCCTAAAACTCAAACTGGGTAGAATTTACCTGAAACGACTATGGTTGTTAAGTTTGAATTAACAATAATCTCACGGTCATGGTAATAACATAATAATGATGAA
>CAOJBK011389181.1:0-10752 GCA_948294925.1 Codiaeum variegatum | reverse complement strand
CCCCCCCCCCCCCCCCCCCCCCCCCCCCCCCCCCCCCCCCCCCCCCCCCCCCCCCCCCCCCCCCCCCCCCCCCCCCCCCCCCCCCCCCCCCCCCCACTAGACGACCCTAAATTTTTTTTTTTTTACTTCTAATCTTTTCTTTTGAGTGATGAGATGTGTGAAAACAATTTTTAGCTTGCAAGTATGAAATGACCACTTTAGATGTAGTTCAGGGATATTAGATTCAACTGCGTCTAATGAATAATGTTTATCTCACAACAGCTCTTTTTTTTTTTTGGAATACTGTGTCTGTTTGCTGCTAATGTGACATCAAACAGACACTTGATTGAAAGGCAGTCAAGTTAGATGAACAATGTCAGAACAGAAATAAACCTTAAATGCATTTGACACTAGACCATTAGACTCAAAACTTAGAAGAATATTTTGAAAGGTTGTTTTATGCTAATAGATGCAGACTAACATATCATTTTTGCTTCTAAAAGTTTATATTGTCCCAAAAGGAATTTTATAAGATGCACAAATCATGTGTAAAATAATGAGCAGACTAAAGAGTGATCCATTTAATAAAAACTCTAAGTAAAATTCCTAAAATCTCAACTACCTAGTACCGATAACTTTTTTACTTCAGAATCTTCCTCTAAGTGGTGTTAGGTGTATTGGCTTATGGATGACTATAAGTGGCACCGCATCAAATGAGCACCTGCAAAAACTCAAAATATACAATGTATCTAAAGTAAAGTAGTTTTGATATCATCAAAATAAGATTGTTAAACCAGTCAGTCTAACAATCTCCCCCTTTTTTATGATGACAAACTCATGCAATATTATACTCAAAAGATTAGATTCAGAGACAGATAAGCAATAAGGTCCCCTTAAATCTAATGATCATAACATTAAGAAGATAGATAGGCATGCAAAACATATCATAATCAAATATAATTCATTTATAAATAGGAAAAAATTATCAAGTAAGCATAGCATAGCTCCCCCTAAAACCATGCATCTATTTGCCTAAAAGATCAGAACTATAGCTACAACTACATCCTTAGCAATAGCAGCAATCAAAGAAAATAAACAAGTCCTAAGCAGCTACAAAAGCAAATAAATACAACAATAAAGGTTCCTCTCCCCCTTTTTGGCATTAGCAAAAAGAGAAAAAGAAACAATATACCACAAATATAAAACATAAAGAGAAAGTGTTCAGAATTCAACAGAAATAAAAATAAACTTAAAGAAAAGTAACTTTAGAAGTGAAGGCTTCTAATCATCCTTTGATTTTGAAACTGGATTGGCTAGACTTTTTCTTTTCTGGATCTATGGTAGTGGTGGAAATGGTGCTCTGTGTGGTAGATTAGGATTTACCTTTGGGCTTCAAGGACATGACATCAGTAGCCATATCAGACATGTATTTCCAGATGTTCTCTAGATTGGACTTGGTGGCCATCAACACACTCACCATTTTCTCTTCAAGGCTGGAAATCTTTCTCAATAATTCTTTTTGGACCTTTTGGACTTTTCTAGATAATTCCTCATCCAAATGCTCCATATACTTTCCAAATGTATCCTGAATTTTCTTAATCTCATCAAGTACAACTTGTTTAGAGGCCCTCAGCTCAGTCATAAGTTCAACAGAGTTTATAGAAGTATCCTCCAATGATCTTTTCTCTATCTCTGGCTCCACTTCTGAAGAACTGTAATTTCTTCAAATTTCATCAGAAGGCCTATCATCCTCCTCCTCATCTGATTAAACAAATGCATTCTTCTCTCTTTTCATTACTGAATCTCCCAAATTTTGGATATTCATTAAGTCGATAAACACATTTTCATTCAAATCAATAGAAGTGTTAATAGTGGAGTCCCCTAACTTACTGGACTCTGCTGCCTCTGCCTAAGCAAGTGCCCTTATCCCCTAAATTCTCTATTTCCTCAACCTACTTCAATGGTTCCATCGGAATCTTTCAATCATCATCACTTTCAGACTCACTTGCCACTTCCTTCACAACTTATTTCCCTTTCTTACTAATCTATTTCTCTTTCCTATTTAGATCCTCACCACCCTTAACTATGGCCTTATCATTGGGTTCTTTAGATGATCCTCCCCTATACTTGGTATTTTTCAAAGTATTTTTCCCTAGGTAGTCAGATTGCCTAAGGGATGAAGGATTTTGCAAATCTATTTCATAATGGTTGAAAATTTTGGCCAATTGTATGGCATAGGGCATCTTTCCTAGGGATTTTACACTTGTTATAGTATTCAGAATGTAATAGGACAGGCTAAATGTTTTCATCTTCATCATATGCCACATGATACAGGCATCATCATATGTAATGTAATCACAACTACCTCTCCTAGGGTACATGATATGGCAAACTATTTTATGCACCATTTTACCATACAACTCATACTCAGAGGAGGTAGTATTATGGTTACCTAAATTTCTAATGAGATCATTTAATAATTCCTTTTTGTTGTAGTCCTTTATCAATTCTAAATCACCCCACATCATGGTCCCATGATCAAGAATCTCCAAGATTTTAGCTAAGAGCTCCACAGTGATAGTTTTCATATGGCCCCCAATGGAAGCCTTGATCATGGTGTTAGATTCCTTGGTTACGGAGGAGTATAACTCCTTCATTTTTTCTTCATAGAATGATAGGACCATGGTTAGGAATTGAAACCATTTCTAGAAAGCGAACCATTCTTTGAAATGGTGAGTGTTGGTTCCAAACACTTTCCCAACGATGGCTTTGGGAAAGATGGGAATAAGATTAGCGGATTCTTCAGAGATTGACAGAGTCGGTGAAGACTGTTTGGTCTTTCTCTTTTGAGTGGGTGGAGAAGAAGAGAAAGTTTTTCTTTTAGTCATGGTAGTTTTCAGAGACATTCTTAAGGTTTGTGAAAAGTGGAGAATGGAAGAAGATGAAGTTGTATTTCTATTTGTTGAACTTACAGGCATTTAAATGAGATAATGGAAAAGATGGATTTTGAATTTTGAAAAGCAAAAAAAGAAGTTGAACTGTTCTCAATTTAACATCAAACTTGTCCGGTTTTCAAGGAGGAAGAGAAAGTGAAGGTATGAATATTTATTATTTTTATTTATTATTATTATTACTATTTTTTTTTTATTTTGAAGAGAGCTTGTAGGAAAAGGTTGATGTGACAATAATGGGAAATGTTATAATAGGATTTATTCATTTTGCATGGGTCAACATGTATTTCACCATTTTACAACACACTTTATTTTACACATATCAACTTCATTATTATGATATTGCATCACACATAGAACAAATAAATAGAAGGCACTTTTATCAAACATGTGTACATCTAATGTTCAGTGAGGAGATCACTAATATTAGATGATGCTACTCCTAATCATATCACTAGATGGTAATGCATTTAAATATGCTTATTATGAACACAAATAATAGAGTTAGGTTAGGGTACCTATACCAAGTGATCTTCTAATTCCAAAGTATTTCTCTTCAGGTAGTGGCTTAGTGAAGATGTCAACTAGCTATTGATTAGATGGAACAAACTCCATTTGAATGTCTCCCTTTTGGACCTGATCTCAAATAAAATGGTAACGGACCTCAATGTGCTTGGCTCTTGAGTGTTGAATTGGATTCTTAGACAATTTAATGGCACTTGAATTATTGTGTCTAATTGGAATTTCTTTAAAGTACATGTTATAGCCTTCCAGTTGCCTTTTCATCCATAAGATCTAACCTACACATTGTCCAGCTGCAACATTCTCAGCTTCAGCAGTAGATAAGGCCATTGATGTTTGCTTCTTGCTAAACCAGGATATGAGGCACCTGTTACCTACATAGTCAGCATCACTATACCCAAAGTTGAAGGTTATTATACTTAGGATACCATAGACCTAATTCAGTTGTTCCACTAAGATATTTGAAGATACATTTAACAGTAACTAAATGTGACTCCTTCGGATCTGCTTAGAATCTGGCACACAAATAGATGCTGAAATGGATGTTAGGTTTAGAAGCTATTAGATATAAAAGAGATCCAATATGACTATTATATAACTTGATGTCCACTAATTTTCCAGATTTTCCCGTATCTATTTTGATTGAAGGAATCATAAGCATACTAATACTCTTTAGATATATCATTTTGAATCTCTTAATTAGTTTCTTGGTATATTTAGATTGACAAATGAATATGCCTTCAGATGTCTACTTTATTTTCAATCTAAGGAAGAAATTAAGCTAGCCCATTAGACTCATCTCAAACTCAATTTTCATATCATTAGAAAACTGCTTACGTAACAATTTATTAGTAGATCCAAACATAATATCATCAATATAAATATGTACAATGAGCATACCATGATTATGATTTTTGATAAAAAAGAGTATTGTCAACTTTTTCTGTAGAACATCCCTTTTGGATGAGAAACTTGCTAAGGCATTCATACCTTGCCCTAGGAGCTTGTTTCAATCTAGAAAGTATTTTTGTAAGTTTGTAAACATGATTAGGCTTATAAAAATTCTCAAAACTAGGAGGTTGTTCAATATATACCTCCTCAATTAAATAGCCATTTACAAAAGCACTTTTAACATCCATTTGGTAGAGGGTAAACTTTTTAAAGCATGCAACACCATAAAGAAGCCTAATTGCTTCTAATATAGAAACATGAGCAAAAGTTTCTTCGAAATCTATACCTTCCTGTTGATTATGCCCATGTGCAACTAACCTAGCTTTGTTTGTTGTTATAGTCTCGTGCTCATCTAACTTGTTCTTATAGACCCATCTAGTTCCAATGACTAAGTGATGTCTTGGTATTAACTTCCACATTCTATTTCTTTCAAATTGGTTTAGTTCTTCTTGCATTGTTTCAATCCAACTTTCATCATTTTGAGCCTCTTCACATGACTTAGGTTCAATTTGTGAGACAAATGTCAAATCACCATAGATTTCCTTGTAGGATGATCTAGTCATCCATCTTTGTAAAGGGCTTTCAAGGATGTTCTCCTTAGGATGATCTCTATGATATACCCAAACCTTTGAAAGATCAGAAGCCTAATCATCACCATTGTTGACTGCATCTAATTCCTTATCCTTATTAACTCCAGAGTCTTTATCGTTGTTAAAAGCAAACTCCTTATCATCATTAGGTGCAGACTCTTTTGGCTTCTAGGAATCTTCTATTTTTTCCTCATTTAAATTGGCTTCTACATTAGACATGCTGCCATCTGATTCATCATCCTTGCTTTTCTTTTCACCATAACAATTAGATTCATAAAAAAATAACATGCATTGACTCTTCCACAACTAGAGTTCTTTTATTGAACACTCTATATGTTTTGCTAGTAGTGGAATAGCCAAGAAAAATACCTTCATCAAATTTAGCATCCAATTTTCTAAGGTAATCTTTCTTGTTATCTAAGATGAAACACTTACACCCAAATGCATAACGTATGATAAGTTAGGCTTTCTACCCTTCCACAACTCATAGGGTGTCTTTTTTAATTGTGGCCTTATTAGAACCCGATTAAAAATATAACATGCAATGTTAGTTTCCTTTGCACATAAATATTTTGGCAGATTTCTTTCATTAATCATGATTCTAGCCATCTCTTATAAAGCTCCGTTCTTTCTCTCTACTACACCATTTTGCCTTGGGGTTCTAGGAGCAGAGAAATTATGGTCAATACCATGCTCTTTACAATATGAATCAAATAATTCATTTCCAAACTCCCCCACCATGATCACTTCTTATAGAAGTGATTGTATAGCCCTTTTCATTTTGAACTTTCTTGTAAAATGAATGAATGACGTGTATGTGTCAGATTTAGATGTAAGGACTAAGACCCATGTAAACATAGAGTAATCGTTAACAACAACAAATGCATATTTCTTTCCACTTATACTACTAGATGAGATGGGACCAAACAAGTCATAATACAACAACTTTAATGGTCTATGTGTGGAAATGACTAATTAAGATTTGAATGAAGACCTAACTTGTTTTCCCTTCTGGCATGCACTACAAATATGATCTTTTTCAAATTTCAGTTTAGGCAAGCCGGAAACTAAATATTTCTCACTCATCTTGGAGATATGATGCATGTTAATGTGACCTAATCTTCTATGCCAAAGCCAACTATTATCTTTAATATTGATCAAGCATTCTTCATTGATTTGCCAAGAATTTAAATCAACCACATATACATTATCAACTTACAATCCAATAATGATTGTACTGCCATCAACAGTTGATTGTAGTTCCACATAGGTGGCTTCAAAGATAACTCTCTTCCTCTTGTCACAGAGCTGACTCACACTTAGCAGATTATACCTTAAGCCCTTGACTAGTGAAACTCTGGTTATAAGAGGCTTAGACTTGATAGTTCCTCTTCCAATAATTTCTCCTTTGCTTTTATCACCGTATGTCACATAATCGTGACTAGATGTGTCTAGCTTTAAGAACTTAGATGTATCCCTCATCATATGTTTTGAGCAGTCACTATCAATATGCCAATCATCTGATACTTTCTTACTGCTCAAACATTCCTACATCCAATCATTTAGATGTTGCTACCCAACTAGTGTTGGATCCTGAAGGGTTAGGAGTTGTGGTTCCTTTTGGAGCCCATGTTAATCATGGATGCAATCTATAATAGTTTTTTTATTTATTGTAAACAATCTCATGAATATGTGATGCACTAATATAGATTCGCATGTGGCTCATATCCCTTTTAGTTCCAGATGTAGATGCAACATTAGATCCAGAATTAACATTAGACGTGCGTGCATCTAATTTTGAAAAATATTCTTTGTTTGATTAACATAGGATTAGATCCTATTCTTCACAAGTTCTAAGGAGATTTTCTTTTTCTCCTTTATATTTGTTCATTAGACAAGTGTCATATCTAAGCATTTCTCTTAACATGCTATTTTCATTTAACAATTTCTCACTTTGGTTTATCAAGCAAATGCTTTAGTTAAGAGAGCAAGACAAATCATTTTTTCAAATTTTCATGACAACCAAGAAGAAATTCATTTTTCATAAAATCTACATGCATGGATAAATTCAATTCAAGAACTATAGATTTCTTTACTTCTAACAATGTAATCTTGGATTTCAAGAGTTTATGTGCCTTTTCAGTTTGTCATATTCATCAAATAATCCATTAAAGGAATTTTCAATGTCCTCTTTAGATTCAGAGTTAGATTTACTTACTTCTGATGACTTATAGTCAAGTTCTGACTTTTTAGCTTTAGGCTCTACTGAATTTATCATTAGACTCAGGTTGGAATGTTCTTCCTTATCTGACTTATCATCTGATGTTTCTGATACATCACTTTCACTATAAGAGACCAAAGCTTTCTTTTCTTTCTTTGTCCTTCTCTTGAGCTTAGGATAGTTAGGCCTGATGTGTCATGGTCTGTTGCATTCATAACATACCACTTCTGAACTTTTCTTTTTGAAGTTTGGTTTGCCTTTAAACTTCTTAAAGCTCTTCATTTGTTTTCTTCCACCTTTCTTCATAAATCTTTGCATTTTTCTAGTGAGGGCTGCAATTTCTATATGATCATATGAATCTAATTCATTAGTTGCAATAAGAGTTGTCCCTTTCTTCTTTCTATCTTTAGTCACTTGTGATTCCCATTTCTCTAGAGTCATTTCATATGTGATCAAGGATTCAATAGACTCATCCATTGTGATAGCTTCTTTGTTCATTAGAACCTTCACCATAGAATCCCAAGTTTTTGGTAAGGATCTAAGAAGCTTTTTGATCTATTTTCTTTCAGAGATTTCTTCACAAAGTGAATGTAACTGATTTACAATATTAGTGAATCTAATGTTTAGTTCAATGATAGTCTCACCTGTTTTCATATTAAACATCTCATATTCTTTCATAAGAAAGTTCACTTTGGCTTCTTTGATGAGGTTTATGCCTTCATATGTATTCTCAAGTTTATCCCAAATTGCCTTAGCAGTCTTGCAACTTGAAACCAAGTAGAATTCTGAAGGAGTTAAGGCATAGTCTAGAATGATCATTACCTTAGCATTTTGAGCCACCATATTCCAATCTTCTTCTGCATATTCAGCTTCAGCTTTAGGCACCTCTACACCTTCTCTTTCTATCATGGAAACTTTAGGACCTCTTAGAATGATTGTCCAGGCTGTGAAGTCAGTAGCCTGATTGAAACAAATCATTCTATTCTTCTAATATAAGTAATGAGTCCCATTGAACAATGGAGGTCTATTCACTACTTGTCCTTCAGGCAACATCGAATGATCATGAGCCTGACCAGCCATGTTAGATCTTTTCTCTTTAAGTTGTTAGTCCTGACCCTTAGTAAAAACCAACTTAGATACTAATTGATAGTTTAGTCATGCGTCTAAGAGGGGGGTGAATTAGATGATCCCTAATTTTTCTTCCCCTTTTTTTTTAAACTTCCAATCTTTTCTTTTAGGTGATGAGATGCGTGAAAACAATTTCTAGCTTGTAAGTATGAAATTATCACTTTAGATGCAGTTCAAGGATATTAGATTCAATTGCATCTGATGAATAACTGAATTTGGTTACACTGTTATCTAACTGTGCTTAGAAGCACTTTGAAGATATCATCAGTAGTCTTCCAGGTAAGCTATTAGAAGCACACATAACTAATCATTTCTACCTTATGCTTTGCGAAATATAAATGAAATACTTGATATACAGAAGCTACTAAGTGAAAAAGGTTATTACAAAATATATTGTTAGGTGAGGGAAAACATAATGAGAAATAACAATGTTAAAACACAAGAGGAACAATGATTTTATCCTGGTTCGATACTAAGACCTACATCCAGTCCTTAAAGATCACACCTTAAGATTTTCACTAAACACCTCTATTTCAATGGAATAGAGAAAAACCTTTTTACAGCTCTTAGAAGCTAACCCAGATAAGGATACATTCCTTACCTAATCCCTCAGACCTTTATTAAGCATCTGAATAATCTCTCAGCTATATCAAGGATAACTGTCTATTCTCAAGGGTAGCTGAGACTCCCCCAGACTCAACCTTTAGGCGCATAGACCACTAAGGGGAGAACATGATACTTACAGATTTGAAGATTTACAAAATAAAGTGAAAATTACAAACTCCTATACAGATCAACCTTAAATGTTCAAGGAATTTGTATGAGAAAAGAATTCTTATTTTGATCTCAAATTAAAGATAATGCACAAAAGTGGTTACAATAATGAGTTAATACATGGAAATTTCTTTTCAATAATAATTGAGAAGTAAATACTCAAGAGATAAAGAAGTAAATACTCAAGAGATAAAGAGAATTCAGAAGATTAAATGCTTCTCTTGAATTTTTAGATTTTAAAGAACTTCTTCTCAAAGCATCAAATGCATGAACCAACCCTCATTAATGGAAAATGTTGGGTATTTATAGAGGTTGAAAATAAAGGTGGTTTTTGAGGAGAAAATTCAAATTTCAGATTGAGAAAAAGCTTAAAATAATGTTTAAATTTCAGATTGAGAAAAAGCTTAAAATAATATTTATCTCACAATAACTCTTTCTTTTGGAATGTTGCGTCTGTCTGCCACTGATATAAAATCAAACAGACCCATGACTGAAAAGCAATCTAGTAAGATGAACAGTGTCAAAACAAAAATAAACCTTGAATGCATATGACACTAGACCTTTAGACTCAAAACTAAAAAGAATATTTTGAAAGGTTCTTTTATGCTAATAGATGCATACTAACATATTCTTTTTTTCTTCTAAAAGTTTATTTTTGTTCCAAAAGGCATTTTATAAGATGCACATATCACATGTAAAATAATGAGCAAATTAAAGAGTGATCCATTTAATAAGAAATCTAATTAAAATTCCTAAAATCTCAACTACCTAATACTTACAGCTCCTTTACTTGAGAATCTTCTACTAAGTAGTATTAGGCACATTGGCTTCTGGATGATTATAAGTGGCACTGCATCTAATGAGCAACAACAACAACTCAAAACATCCAATGTGTCTAAAGTAAAGTAAGTAGTTTTGTTATCATCAAAATAAAATTAGTAAACCAGTTAGTCTAATAGTTCTAGCTAGAGATGACAGTGGGTAGTGTATCCATAAAAATTTAACTACTCGAATTCATATAATTTTTTTTTACTACATATACCCATCTCGAACCCCGTTTAAAAATATATTTTATTACCCCGTACACATCCTAAATCCTATGAAAACTATCCAGGTTACTACTTGAATCCATATAATTACCTAATTATAATTTTTTAAAAATATAAAATTAAAAATAAATAACTTAAATTTATAAATTTATACTATTTAATAATAATCTCAATAATAAAAAAATTATAATATACACAATGTAAATATATATTAACATATATTAATATAAAAAGTAAATATAAAAGGTATTATAAAAGTATAATATATATTAATTAAATATATAATTGGATTCGAGTATGCTATAAACTAGAATCTAATATGGATTATAATTTTCAAACTTGAATTCGTTAAATAATACTCATATCCTACTTAATAAGGTTGGATCCGATCGTGTACTTGAACATACTCAACTCGTTGCCATCCCTTGTTCCAGCTTCTAAAACCATTACTCTCTTACTGTATTATCATATTCACCCTCTATGCCTATTGCTATCTTAGATAGGAAGCTAGTCGAAAGAGACAACAAGGCTGCCACTAAGATTTTGGTGCAGTGCTCTAACACTCTACTAGAAGGAGGTACCTGAGA